>JAAMXS010003254.1:0-27494 GCA_019693525.1 Cylindrotheca fusiformis | reverse complement strand
GAATGATCCACAAGAACTCGTACGTTGTCTGGGCGTCCAACGAGTCAAAGCAAAACCGACTCCATAATTCTGCGGTCAGCGGTGAATCTAACGCCGTCTGTATCACATGAACCAAGTCATGCTTGTTCTTGAACATGTCACCTTTGAAAATTATCTTCTTCAGCTTCTTCTTGATGCCTTCTGAGCACGAATGGTCCTTCCTGCACTGTCCTTTCAAATTGTCGTGCACTACCATCTCCATGTGCTCACTCAAATACTGGTGAGACTCTCGTATACTCGCCTTGGATATACCAAATGTCTGGTCAAGGGTTGGCCATAAAGCTTTGTCGGTGTCCACCAGCTCCTTGGTCCATTCTGAATTTGATGATAGAACTCTGGCCATTCCTGTGGACGTGGGTGTCCGAGCACGTATGGCCAGCAGGTCGTCCTCGGGTAGTTCCTGCCAACACCCAACGTGAGCTTTATGAAAAGCCTTGCAGTCTTTTGATTCCTTCTTGATCAAATGGTGGGCTTCAATAAACTCTGGCTCAGCTTTGGCCATCGTAGCCCAGCTCAACCCAGACGTGACACAGATATGTGTGCTACCAAGAGTCAATGATCCCTTGTCTGTGGCATTATCCCAAGGCGAAAAATACTGCCATTCTACATGACGCCCGACACAAAGAGTCATCCAAGCGTTTTTCTTTCTATTTCCTCTGAATTTTGAGCGAGTGACGTTTTTGGCAGTTTCAGCGAACGTCAGCCCGAGGCCATCGTCCATGTCTAGATTTGTCTCCAGTACAGTTCTTGTCTGAGCGCTTTGATGAAGCGACTTTACCATTTCCATGTTTCCGTAGAAGAGAGATTCAGGCGTAATGTCACTGATTGCATTTGAGCCCCGAAAGCCCCCATTGATAGAGCCCTTTCGGATCTCGTTTGATCCGACCACAGCAATGTTGGTGATACCACTTACGGTGTTTAATAGATCTTTTTTTAGTATTGGATGCAATTCGGGATCGGTTCGAATAATCCAGAGAAATTGTTGGTTTGTCTGATGCGTCATCGTGGGGAGACAGAACGTTTTGAATAGTTTCAACCTTGCCAGCCCGAGCTCAATCAAGTCCGGTTGATGTTGCATGAACCTGCTATAGATGACGTGGACCATGTGCCGACCATTGACCCATGTTGGAGGTTTCGCATCGTCGATGTGTCGATCTTCAGTTTTATCTTGCAAAAATGTGTTGACGTCACCGTGGGCAAACCCATTGCTGGCCTGATTCGTATTCTTTTTGATTGATAAGTCATTGGTGGCTTTCAGTGAATGGAAGAGAAATGGAGTCAATACCGTCCAGGCCATGCAGATGAGAAGGATTTTCACCAAAGTCCGGAATCTAAGCCGTCTTTTTGACTTTCTCTTAATCACTTTATCTTGCACAATCATCATTTATGTCTGCTTCTAGTGTTGAAACATCATAGTGGAAAGCAGTTATTTCTGTTTGCTGTTTATCTTTCTCGTTTGGGAGAAAGGTAAAGTCAGCATATTTCGGTGCTGACATTGTCATCTCTCGTTTTTCGGAAACCATTTGTGTGGAATGACGGCGAGCACAGCCAGTCATTTCTTCACACCGGACCGGACAAATGGAACAATAGGACCTCGTCTCGCGAAACTGCGCTCGTAGAAATTTACTGCAGGTCTTTAGTAGTTTTGTTGGCTCCATACGCAAATACGAACTTGGCTTCTAAAACTGCTCCAGCTCTTCCGCTTCAACCGTTCCCACATGTCGACATCCAACTTGATGGTGTAGTTCATGGGTTTTCTAAGAGCGTTATCACGTTCCTAAACTAAAAGTATTGCTGTCGAAGATAGTTGAATATACTTCTTGAAAGCACTGGACTGATAACACAAAAACTTAATAACACAATGAAACGAAGAAGTGCCAAAAGAAGGCGCCGTCGGCCACCCGTACATTTTCATACGTCGGCTACCGCAACAGAAGAAAGGTTCTTCCAAAAAGCGATTCAAAACTCCCAAATTGATCGAACTCATCAAAAGGAACTAGATGTGCCATGGGGACCGACGTTCTATCCTACTGTAGAGGAAATGCAAGCTAGCCCCCTTGAATACATTGAGAAGATTAGGCCCATGGCGCAAAAGTATGGAATCTGTAAAATCAAGCCTCCAAAAGGCTGGAACCCACCTCCTGTTTGTAAGTGTTACATCTATCGTTTCTATTATCTGTTTCTGTATTGTGGGGCGCTGTTGGAAATTCGGGGCTCCAATGCGAAGTCCCATGTGGCATGGTCTTCATGTTTTTGTGTCCATCGTGGAGCCAACGACTGGGTTTGTTGGGTTGTTTGGATGCTTGTTGGCGCCGGAACGACACCAGAATAAGCCATTCTCGTGTGGCAAGTACTGATTTTCTACATACTCTTGATTCCAGTACATACTTCTACGTCCTCACATCGTTTCGACAAGGATGGAATTTTTGTCATTTTGTCGCCTCGTTCTCTCGCAATGACGATTGTTAACCCCTGCATTCCGTTCGTAACAACAGGTGCTGATATGCATATCAGGAAGCGATTCTCAACCAAACAGCAACAGCTTCATCGGCTGCAAGAAGGTGTTAGTTTCGGTGACGGAGAAGAGTACAACCCTGCCGAATACCAACGAATGGCCAGCAAGTTTACGAAAGAATACAAAGCGAAGAACTATCCAGAGCACGATTTCGTGAAAGAGGACAGATCGGAAGACGTCAAGGGGAAACGTTTTTGCGCTGAAAATATAGAGAGAGATTATTGGTCTATTGTGGAAACTAGGAATCGGGAAATTTCGGTGGAATACGGAAATGATGTCAATACGGATGAATTTGGATCTGGTTTCCCCCTCTCCGAACGGGGAAGATCTGTATCTGGGACGACAGACCCAGAAAAAGTTAACCTGCCTGAACCAAAGTTTGGAACAGAAGACTATTACAAAGAGACATGGTGGAACACAAACAACATGCCATGGTCTCCTGATAGTGTCCTACGGCATGTCAAAGTTGCAATAAATGGTATCAACGTCCCTTGGATGTATTACGGTTCGCTCTTTACTACTTTTTGCTGGCACAACGAAGATAATTATCTATACAGTGTCAACTATCACCACAAAGGGGCACCAAAGCAGGTTAGTTCAGCCTTAAGGCACTAATTTGGCTTTTCTCTGACAATGTCTGCTGACCGTTTCTGTTTGCCGACACTCCAGTGGTATGGGGTACCTGGAACTAAAAAGGATGCAGACGGATTGGAGCAAGTGTTCAAGAATTATCTATCCATGAAGATGAGAGACGTACCAGATCTCTTGCACCACATCACAACCATGTTCAGTCCGCGCCTTTTGCAAAATGCTGAAGTCCCGATCTACAAATTGCTTCAGCACCAAGGGGAATTTGTAGTGACTTTTCCAAGATCATTTCATGGAGGCTTTTCCATGGGACCCAACATTGGGGAAGCTGTTAACTTTGCAACACATGACTGGATTGCGCACGGTAGTGATGCCAATGAAAGATATCGGGTATGTAGTCGTATTCGATGGCGAATGCGAACGTCGATTTGATCAAGCTAACATTTTTGTTCTTGTTTCACTGTAGTCTTTTGCTCGCCCTGCTGTATTCTCGCATGATCGTCTCACTTTTACCATGGCACACCACGTAGAACAACAGCAATCATACAAGAACTGCAGATTATTGCTCAAGGAGCTCGAGCGAGTCGTCCAGGAGGAGTTGCAGCTACGCCAAAAGTTGATGGAAACTGGGGTCCGCGACGTGTCTGATCAAATAGAGCTACCAAAGAATCGTCTGGACCAACTGGACGAAGACAGCGCAGAATACGATGACAAGCGTCTATGCCACGCTTGCAAGCATGTGTGCTTCTTTTCGGCTGTTGCTTGCGTATGCAGTCAATCGAAAGTGAGCTGCCTGCGGCATAGCCATTTCATGTGCAGGTGCCCATCGCAGCGACGGTATTTAATGATATGGAGTCCCGTAGAGGAATTGAAGGCCACCCTCAAAAGAGTGAATGCACATTGTGAATCATTGAAGCCCGAAGGGCAATCTGACGCAGATGAAGATGTCCCGTCAACAGTGGATGCTCTTCCAGCTATAGCGGTTGGTGTAGAACGAGACTTGGAAGAACACAAAGGAGATGAAATTGACGTCGAACCGTATGAAGGATATGACGAACCGTGGCAACCCATCAAGGACGAGCCTGTAACGAGAAAAGATGAACTCGCCAGCTCGCATTCCCCTGAAGTAATTACTGACGAGGAAAGAGGAGAAGAGATTGCCATTGATGATTCTGACGATGAAATTGAGATAGTCGCAGTGCGGGAGCGGAGCACCAATTCTTACTAGCTAACTAGCTTTTGGACTGTTGACACTATTGAAAGAGATTTCTGCTTGATCTATGGAACGGGAAAGTTTCCCACGTTATATCGCCAGCACTTTGGAATGACTTCTTTGTTCTCATGTACTCTCTGTCAGTCATTCCATCAAATAATATACCCTTTCCATCCCTTGTAGTTTGCAGGTGGTTGGTAGTCTTGGACCCACTGCCTGAATTGGGCTGAGTTCTTTTTGGCAAACGAATTGTTGGCATCATGAAACATGCTGAACCATTCTGGAGATTCCAATAACGGATACCACCACAGCCCTGCCTCGGTCTCCAAGAATTCATCTTCACTACCCTCATCCAAAGCTCGGTAAAACGAGTCCACCAGCGGATCACTTCGTACATGTTTCGCATCAAAGTTTCTGATTTCCAATCCCTCCATAGACCTAGCCCGACTCAGCGCGACATACGACTGGCCACTGGTAAAACAACCCCGAAGATCACAGAGCACCAAATCCAGCGTGGATCCTTGCGATTTGTGGACTGTCATCGCCCATGCGAGTCGCAGTGGTAGTTGCTGCCGCACACAGGTTCCTTGACGGTACAAGGTGCGCTTGAATTCACTGGGCATGATGATTCTTTCTTCTTGGAGGAACTTGACCACGGGATACTTGACAAACTTCAAAGAGACAATATACGTTACATTGATAGTTGATGTAGACACTCTGTGTGCTTGTGGTCCACAAACAGACAACATTGCTTACCTTGAAGATGGTCCACGACCGTTTGTCAAACTCTAGCTTCATACCAAATTTCAATTCGTCGTAGCGTCTTCCTGGGAACTTGTCTCGTTCCTCAGGACCAATCAATCTTTCTTCTGTTTGTTTGTTCGTATCTCGAACGACTGGGCACAGATGCATTTTGACCACGACCCCGCGACTTCCATTGACAAGTGTCTTGCTGTTGTTCTGCAACAGCATGACCTGAGCTCCAACCTTGAGCTCCAACTTTCGAGTCGCCTGGCATTGTTCAAAGAACTTGTTCCGTTTCAAGTTGCCTTCGACCATGTCTTTGGCCGCCGTGGGGACTTCCGAATCGACCTGTATCGAATCTATTGCTTCAAAAACCTTGGGTGTTCCCGTATTGAGACTTTGGAGTGCACTGCGATTTTCCGAATCTACTTTTTGATTGGTACAATACAGTACAGTAGGTCTAATTCCTTCTGGGATGTTGACTCTGTCTGCTAAGGGCGTCCGGCAATGTTGGACGAGATCCTGTACCCGTTTCGACATGGGTTTCGACTCCCTCAAGTCCTGTAGGGCCTTGATGAATTCTTGGTCTGACTGCTGTCGATAGACTTTTCTCAAATGGACGCTAATGAACTTTGCCTCTCTCCATAGTGCGGACTGAAAGGCAAAAGCTGTACATTCTTGAATGTTCAGAAAGCAGTCGGCTCCAGAATCGTTTGGTGCATATGCCTTCGCCTTTTTCAGACTCACGCTCCCTTTGATAGGCCCGAGTTGACAGAAATCCCCTACGAAAATGAGCTGTATTCCACCGAAGACCTCGAGAGGTGCATTCTATCGATTCATAGATTTCAGCATGAACAAGGAACAAATGGGGAGGCGTTTAGTATCCTCTACCCAGTCCAGCGAAAACAAACAAGGTGCCATCGAACAAGGTCTACGTACTCGAATTCGCCGGACGTGCACATCCAACCAATCTAGAAAGTCAGCCGTCAACATTCCAACTTCATCAATCACCACGACTTCAAGCTTGCGCCATTTTTTTGCTTGGACTCTGTTCAACATGGGGGCAAAGTCGCGAGCTCGGGCTGGAACTCGGATGCCGGCGAGACTGTGAACAGTTTGGGCATCCAGATTCAAATTGACCGCCGCAACTCCAGTGGGTGCCGCGATTGCGACTTCTTTTCCTCTTTCTTTGAAGGCTTTTACGATTCGTTGTGTTACCAGACTCTTTCCCGTCCCAGCGACTCCTGTCAAGAAGAGATTCTTGCCCAACAGTGCCGCATCGACCGCTCTCTTTTGGATGGGGTCTAAATCGGCCGTCAATTCATCGGAAACTTGTCCCACTGTCTTTTTCTGTGCTCTTGAAATCCATTCTGGAATTTCCTTTCGTTTTGGCATCTTGGGTGAAATGTCGGAGGATGCTGGCAGATGTTTCTAATGACGATGCTGCATCACCCGCTCCCTATCAATTCGACCAAACAAACCTGTGTTCTTTTTATGCTAGATTTGGTTTTGGCTCGAACTTCAGTCGTGAGCGCGCGAAAGCGCAGGCAGTCGTGGAAATCCATTGTGTGTGACCCCAATGTTCTTCAATTCAGTCCTGATGCGAACTCTGGTTTTCAAAAAGACCGACTTCGAAGATGCGTTATCGGATCTTCTCCTTGCAGACAGACCACACAATGTTGTGCAATTGCATTTTTATTCTTCTTCTTGACGACATACAATAACACAACTATCGGTAAGTTGAATGGCGAAGATAGTGAGACAGAATGCGATTCACAACAACAGGAACAACAACACCATTTCTCATTTCATCCTTTGTCGTGTTTCTCCTCCTCTCTTTTTCGACGCAGCCAGAAATCATGCCTCAAACGTTAGATGCCGGAAAAGCCAACCATTCTCCCAGCAGCGAGTTTATGGAACTTGTCGATGTTGAACACATGTCCGACTTCCAGCAAGTAGTGGACTACCTCAAGCTAAATCTCGACAAAATTATCAGCGAGGTCCACGGATTTGACAAGCTGTTGATCGACAATGGAAAGACGTCCCTCAACTGTCCGCCAGCTCCAGAAAAGGGCGATACGCACGGATCTCTCTTGATTCGATCACTGAGCGAAAAGGAAAGCTCCCAGGGTCTGATGCTGAAGCGAGAGTTCAAGGTTCACGACTGTGGGGTTGACGAGGAGAATGCAGGAATGCACAAGGTTGAAATCCGAGAAGATGTCATCCAAGCACCGGAACCTGGCAAAACTACACCAGTCATGGTCGAAAATGTTGTCGTCGTTAGTATCAACCGTCCATAAGCACTACTACTACTACTACTGCTATGATCTCATTGCCAACAAAAAAAAGCCTCTTCGAAAATTCTGAAACACTTGCCTACAAATCTGTCCAATTGATTTTCAAAGTATCCATTGTTTGGAAAATAGCTATTGGCAGTCATTAATTTGTATGATACTTCTAATAAATGAGTCGAACGTTGGCAGCAGCACTGGATATCTTATATCATACCTTTAGAAACGTCGACACAGTCGATTCGGAAGGCAAGGTCCGTGCGTGGACCGTGTCCATACGTTCACGCGCAGTCTGTGCATGCGCTGGAACCCATCGACAGAGTGTGTTGGTGGTCAGAAGAAAAACGAACATTGATACATGTGACCTGAAATATACCACAGCCCAGGACAACAGGAAACCGCACAAAAACAATCAGCAAAACCTAGGCTCATACTGTAGGAAGTTGGGGTGTCCTTCTAACAATTGATGGTTTGTTCCGTACAAATCAGGGAGGGAGGAAACCTTGCAATTGCCGCTGTAGATATCGGTACTTATTGACGATGTCCAAATCCGTTGCGCTAGAATGCTTCAGATTTCTTAGCTGCCTCTCGCAGTGGTCTTATGAGTAGTACTATATTGATTCCACTTGGAAGTTGCTTTCTTCTTCTCCCACTTGGAATTTGTTTTCTTCTTCTCCCACTTGGATTTTTTCTTCTTCTCTCAGATAAGAGTTTCCTTCGTGATCCTGTTGTAGCTCGTTTTGTGTACCTGGTGAGCCAGAGTTGGTTTCGGAATTCTTCGTCCCAGCATTCCCAGACGAAGCATTTTTTGATGGTACTACCCCGTCATAACTACTCTCTTTTGATATTGGAATCCTCCCTCGCTCTTGTTTTCGAAAGTACTCAAACAGACGTGGTCGAAAGTACACGATCGCATTCCAAAATCCTTGCAACGGATACATGGCACAACAGGCAACCCAAAAAGAAAAGTCATCCCATTCACCCAAAGCGTTGAAGCCGGCATAGTAATAAATGGGCCATGCCATCAGAAAGCTCGCCATAAAAAATACGGCTTGCCACCATACCTCGTTCGACAGTCGATTTGTTGGAGCGACTTGTCGAGGCTTTGTTCTTCGTCGGGGAAACTTTGACCAAGAGGAAGATGATTGCTGGGATGCTGGAACGTCGGCGGAATTCTGGGCTAATCGATGCCCCATTCTCCATCTGTTGGCGGCTCTGTCTTGCTTTCTAACATGAAGATATATTATAATCATGTTAACACCACCAACAAAAAAGACAATCGAGATTGGGACAACCGAGAAAACAGTCAATAGATCATTCGACTTCGCTCCGGAGAGTGACAATGATTCAACTCTCGATGTCCAGAAACTAGACAATTTAACAGCAGGAGGGATATGGCAGAAAAGGAAGATATTGTCGTAGAAGGGAATTCCCGCAAATGCCAAACCGAACCCAGCGAGCAAAGTTGGAACATGAAACCAATACTTCAGACGCTGGAGTTGCGTTTCACGCATCCCTTTCTTGATCACAAGGACGTAGTAGACACTTAGCACCAAATTGTAGAAAGCACTAGTGTAGCCCAGCTGGAGAAAGAATCCTTGCGCGGCACATGTGGCAGAATTGCCCTTAGCGCCATACACATTAGTT
Organism: Cylindrotheca fusiformis; assembly: GCA_019693525.1. Taxonomy (NCBI): domain Eukaryota; phylum Bacillariophyta; class Bacillariophyceae; order Bacillariales; family Bacillariaceae; genus Cylindrotheca; species Cylindrotheca fusiformis. The sequence continues at coordinate 18,457 of JAAMXS010003254.1, read as the reverse complement.
GGCATGCGTGTGGATGTCGAATCATAGTATCGATATTGGGGGATGGGCAAAGTGGAAAATATGATCCCAATACTGCTGAACACATCAAAGACAGACAAGCCACAAACCAGTTGATGAAGCATTGTAAGCCTTCTGTTCCGATTTCTCTTCTTTGTCGCAACAAAGACATCCCATAGTATGAGCGACGAGCCAATTGCACTGAACAATCCAGCTGTCCGAAGAGTCCAAGCCAATGCTGCTTGCTGCCCTTTGGTGGTTGTTCCAAGATACGGACGCACACCACAACCACAAGCATGGACGAACTGAGCTGCTCCGAAGCATTCTAATGTATCCTGTGGAAAGAAATGGGGTTTCAGTTTGCGACCTATCCATTGATGGCGTATAGAAAACAAAACGAACATACTTCAGGAACTCCTTGCGTGCTCCATAGTATTTCTTGGCAAGATGGGGAAAATGGATAACCAATTGCTTCAGGAAGGTAATCCAAACGAAGGTCTGGTTTGAATGAATCCAAATTACAATTCACTACCTCTGAGCATTGTCTTTGTTGGCGCGTCCACGGACACTCGCACATTCCTTGGAAAAAACTCATCACTTGATCCTGGCACAACAGGTGGTTTGCCGGCTTGGAAGATAGACTGTCGTACAAGTTTGAGCAGGTAATGTTGCTGCTATTTGGAAACAAAATGTCGGCCCCGAGCATCGTGACAACTTCAGTCACGTCCCTCTCTGGTACGGTGAAGACATCATTCTTACCAGGGCAAACTTGACATAGTTCCACTTCTTCATCATCTTTCGTCGCATTGCCAGGACAGCCACAGCGCCCAACTAGTAGCTCGCTCACAAAGCTTGAGCATTGTTGAGTATTCGCTGGTATAGAAGAGAGATAAGCTTGCACCATTTGACAAGTCGGAGTGATCTGATCAACCAAAAGAGCCAACCCCGATGAGTATGGTTCTACATCTTCTGCTTTTAATCGAACGGGCATATCAAGTGTTGCATTGTTCATGTCACAAAGAGTACAAGGCTCCTCTCCCGGAGCCAACATGGATTGACAACCACACATTGTCCCCATGCGCTGCAATTCAGCACAGCTGCTCGATTCTGGGGGTATCACAAAAGAAAGAAGGTCTTGCAGCGACCCACAACTTTGCAAATATGAGCACAGGTTATTTCGACAGAACACGAAGACAGTCCAGCAACAAGAAACTCACTCTGTGATGAATTCATAGCCAGGTATTGGCGATAAGACAGCGGTTCTGTCAATATCTTCACACAACACACAAGCCTCTACTTCAAGGACATCGACGCAAAGCAATAATCGAATCAACAATGCACAATTGACATAAAGCGCAGCTTTCCATCGCTTGGTAACCATGACTTTTGGCTTTTTGTCTTCTTGCCTCCATTCTTATTCGTGTTCTTGCCGATGCACGTTCATCCCGAGTCCTCCATATAAAAGCGAAACGAACTAGACAATCAAAGAAAGCGGAAAATGAAAAACGGACCAAGATCTGATAAATGACTGAAATGACTGGACTGCCAACGACCCCCCTACAAACCTGTTTCTATAAAATTAAAAACACAGAAGGACGCAAGCAATTTTGGAATGAACAGCGTGACGCGACATCCAGCACCACAGAACAAAGCCTGTCCCATTGAAATAAATAAGAAAATAGATTATTTATTATTAGCCATGAGCATTCGCGGCCAATGGCCAACGTCGTACTCAAGGATAGAAAATCTCAGAACAGACTGCATTCAGTTTAATTAATACTGTATGTGATTCATATAATGTACACGTCAGGATATTGTCATCAGTCAATCCCGCAAGATATAATGCTTACACTCAACACCCAAAATATTTGGGTGCGAAAGTTGGGCCCTGGAAAGTGGACAGAAAGAGATTAGTAGATTCCTTCCACCAGAGATGCGCAAGAGTCATGGCGAAAATCACAATGCTTGATGTCAAGGAAAAAGGAGAAAATCAGAGAAATAATGGGAAACTGTTACACAATCTGCCAAACAATGGAACTCAGATGAGGTGGTTGGAAAAACTAACAGCAATGCCAGAGATCCGAAATAAGCAGGAAAATGTTGATGCCATGGATCCTGCAAGAGGAAGATCGTGCCAAATGATCAAAGAAGCATAGACTCAAGACCTGACATCTAGATGACAATGATACGAGAAGACGGGCGAGTGTAGTAGAAGTAGAGATATTAGAACTACAAGAAGGAGCATATGGAGGCCCAAACAATTTCAACAACAGCATTGAAAACTTATGAAAAGACACAAGCTGTCGGACTAGTGCATATTACTAAAGGCATGACACACTATCTATCTATCTGTCTATCTATGGTACAGTACCAGAAAACTTGGAACATGCATGGTAATGCTATGATTGAGTTGGTACCATGTCCATAATTTGCTTGAGATGAATATGATCTTCATAATGGATGGCTAGTCAGAACAGGCATGTGCCTGAACAGGTCAAGTCAGTCCCCTGGCAACACTTTCATTTTGGGGCTGCTCTTGATGGATCGGTAGGATTCCATAGTATGATCAGGCTCTTTAGTAGAGATCTCAATTCTTGACCCTGCAGCTCAGCAATGGGTTATTGTCTACGCACAAGGGATGAAGGCTCCAAAAACAATTGGGGAGATTTTAAGGGGGTGACACCTGCGAGTCATGCAGGAATAGTGACCCTCATCAATTTTTGAACTGCTGTGTACATACACTACTATATTGTAGATCATTTTAAACGTTCTGCTTGTCACGAGTCATGTCGGCGTTGAGGAATCTCAATTATGCGAAATGGTCCCCAACGACATTGTAGACACTTTGCGAAAGCGTGCGGAGAAGAATCACTATGCGATACAATTCGAATTACATACGGACTTGATCTGCGCCAGCCTGACCTAGCCTTGCCGTGTTTGTTCAGTTTACAAGACAAGAAAAAAAAATAAAAATCCCAGAAACTCACCTTCCGCTAACAACCACTTTCTTTGTTGTTCCCTTGCTGGGAAGGAGATCCATCAATAACCGACCATGTTGAAACGAAGGAGCAAGAAAAATACATCTGCTGAGTTTTCAAAAGAGAAGACAAAGAGCAAGATAGTGGGGCTGAAAATTCGCGGACAAATCACCACAAGACATGCAGAATCACATCAACAACCCAACGTGAAATCTCTTGCCTGTGGCACGTGCTTTGGTAGCCCCGAAGTGACTACTTCTACCTTGTTGGCTAGTGGGACGATGAATGAAGGTCGATCCAGTGTTGCGACAATGGCAACCATGTCCAACAGCTTTAACTCGGCACATTCTCCGACAGAGGCCAGAAAGGAAAACGAAGACATTGTGTTGGTGTTGGACGAAGCATCCTCCTCCAACAGGAACGAGAACCACTTCGATACGGTTCCAGCCATACCTCTCCATGACGCAATCAAACCGAAAAACAACTTCATACCACTTTTTGTGACAACAGCACGTGCTTCTCCTGCTTCGACGACCAGGCTACTGTCTGCTTCGTTTCCAGATTCTATGTCAGTTCCATTTGAAGATACGATGCCATCTTCTGGAAAGAGTCAGCTGGAGCACGCTTATTGGATGAAGATACTCAGCGGTCGAATCGAGCAATTCGGGACAGTGCATATGGAGACGGCGATAGCTTACTTTTCTGTAGGGCAGTCTTTCTTGAGGAGGCAACAATACCCAGAAGCGATAGCAGCATTTTTGGAAGCTTGCAAAATCTATAAAACCATCCATGGCCCGAACCATCTGAGCGTCGCCCAAGCGTTGGATTGTTATGGACTAGCGTGCATGAACCTTAAACAATTCGTGCCAGCAGAAAAGGCGCTCAAACGGGCATTTCGAATTCGGTCTCATCATCTGGGAGTATGGCACGTAGACACTGTGTCAACATTCAACAGAATTGCGAGTGTACACTTGCGAATGGGAGAGCTTGAGACAGCTTTAGGAGAATACAAAGAAGTATTCAAGGTTCGAAGAGCAATTTTTGGTGCTGATCACCCCGCTGTAGCGATTACAGCGCATGCATTGGCCAATGTGCATGGGAAACTTGGACAAACGAGAGAATCCAACATGTTCTTTGCTCTGGCCCAGAGAATATACAGAAAAATGGGCCTTTCTCACGACCATCGAACCGTCGCCAAACTGCTGAGTGACCAGATCAAGCAGTCAAGGTCAAAAGCTCCCGTTGCGAAATCAAATTACTTTCTTTTCTTTTGATGATACTTGGCATCGCAAACGAAACGGCACCATAATATCCAAAGAAACTACAAGAATACGATCAAAAAGTTTCACGATGAAACTGATTCGATGCAAGATAGTGCATTTTGACATCGCTGCAAAATGTCTGGTACGCTGGTGTTCTATTTCAACTTCATGCCGAAAGCTACAGTCCAGAATGCTCCTACGATTGAGGAATAAAGCGCGGAATGTTAATCCAGATATTCGCATTAAGAGTCAAATTCGAGATTTTGAATTTTCTTTCTTTTGTACAACGTTTCGAAGCCCTTGCATTCGACCGCTCGAATGGAGCGTTATGTCGCATACCAAGCGAATCTGGCCTCCTTCAATCTGCATTACTCAACTTCGGGTTGCAGACGAATAACCAAGCTGCAAACATCCCACGTTGTCAATTCAGCTCTATTTCTCGCAGAGGCTGTTCTTGGACCATTTCATCGAGCACTTGGCAACTCTTAATGTAATCCAAAGCAGGCCACTCCTTTTTCACAGCATCAGAAACCCCCTCTTTCATCAGGCGGCCTTGCGGAGGGCCATTTTCACCATACCCTGTGTATATTTTGCCTAATGTTTTAAAAGAATCTGGGCCAACCAATTCACCCCATGGCACTTCCCAAGGCGATCCACCTGCCAGCCGCGGATTGTCCTTCAAAGCTACAATTAGTTGTCTGCCTCTGGAATTCTGCCCACTTCCTGCATAGGCGAGGTATCCTCGTGCAAATCGCTTGACACCTTTTCCGTTTGTACGATGTTCCGGTCCCTCTGGGAGCCAATTTGGGTCGTCAGGGAGGGATCCTTTGGTTTTTAGTTTTTCCTTTGCTGTAGGGTCGGAGCTCAATCCAAACTAGATTCAAAACTATTAGTAAGGGCGACGATTTCACTCGCAAAGATTGAGTGGTAAGAGGCCGTCAATGAATTGCCTTACCTGGCAGAGAAAATTCTTTACACATCGCATAAGCGGAACGCCGATGCCAGCATTGAAGTACCCGGTTGTCACCATCTCGAGGAAAAATTTCGCACCAATTGGTGCCCACTTCTCATGTGCAACAATAGAAAGAGGTCCAACCGTGGTCTCGCAACAAACCAAAGAAAGCTTTCCACCCATTGGTGGGGTAACCATATGTCGTTGGTCAGCAACGGGCTGCATTTCGTCTTCCGAGAGGGCTGATAGAGACTTGTAGTAACACGAAGGCCCTTCGGTATCCCTTTTGCCTTTGTCACTCTCTAGGTTCACCATGGTTGGATGATTCTTTAAAGTCCTCCCTCCTCTTCTCATCTTCTGCTGTGCCTCCAACTCTTCGTCCATCATGGACAGGGAAACGCTGGCGCCAATGATGAAATAGACAGCACCTATAAAAATGACAACCTTTGCCAGCCGTTTCTGAATTGCAACCAAACCACTGCCCTGGCTTCCTGTCCGGCTAATTTGCACCATGACTCGACACCGTTGTATGTTGCCTAGTGGCGCTGGTGCTCGTGACTGTCCAGAAGAATATCTAGCTTCTGTGAACAGCGTGAAGTCATTAAAGCACGATGAGATGGTCAAAACAAAGGATATTGTTCTCTGCCTTCGCTCCAGTACATCCGGGTCGCAATGATATGCTTTTCTGTGTAACTAGCCAGAGAATGCCAATACACCCCAACCACCCACAGAGGAAGGACAGTTTCCTACTATCTGGACTGATCCAATAGAAGCACATACTCGCTAAATATTCGAAATGAAAATTTGAATTTTAAAAAGAGGAGAAAGAAAAGAATGATATTCATCCTTCTATTCTCCCAACACAGCACGTTTTTGGAGTTCAAAGTGTTTCACAGCAGCCTTGTATAGTGCCATATCTAATCGGTTGTGTGCTTCAATAGCCTTCCTTGTTTTCTCGTCTGGTTTGGCTGGCAAATACCAATGGGAACTGCCTTCTCCGCAATGGTTGTTTATCGGAGAAGCGTTATCATGGGTCAATGGACAGGTCGTATTTGACCATTCCACCTCTACGTCAAACCATGGAAATACATGCCCAAAAATACGGACCGTATCCTCCAACTGTTCTGTTATACCAATAGCAGTAAAGAAATTCTTCATGTTTTCAACGGCTTGTTCGACCAACTCTCGGTCCTTGGCATGATCCGGCCACTCCGTACTCAACAAATTGGCCGTTTCATGATTTTGCAACTGTTTGAGACAAATATCATCGAACATGTTTGCTTTTCCCTTGTCTATTTTGTGATAGACGTCGGTCAGTTCCATGCTGAAGAAGAGAAGATTTTGGAATGGACTGAATGAGAAGGATGACCGGAAGTGCAAAGAGTACAAAATTATGCAACGTACCATTTGTAGCAACCTTTTGTTTGGAAACGGAACATTGACCACACTCTATCTACTGGATCTCTCAAGACCGTGATGGCATCAATGTCATCCTTTGTTGCATCCCATTCAAAAGCCTTCAGATCTTTGAGAGGAGCACAGTAGCTCATGAATGAAGAGTCGGCAAGTCTCTTGTTGCAGCTTGGATTTTTTCCATCCCTGGAGCGAGCAACAAAATAGAATAAATAGCAGCCTGACGGTGAGTTTCTTCGAAGATTGGGGACTTGCGATCTATTCCCCTGTTGAAAAACAACATACCTGCAATCGTAGTACCGCCGAGGCGCGCATTCATGGATGCTCCCATACTGAATTGACACCTCTTGATCTTTTCTCAGTCTATTCATGGCACAACGCAAACGATGATCCATGCTAGTTCCACCTGTTTTCATGTTGTGTAGGTGTAGGAACTTGTGCAAGGCAACAGTACTATTGTTATGCTCTTGAAAGGTGAGCTCCTTGGGTTGAAGTCGTTCCTTTAATTCACCAATTATCCTCGCTTCATCGACGATACTCATTTCTTCGGTACCGATATTTAGAGTGGATAGCAAGTCACGGTCCTTGTTGTTAAGGAAAATAATTGATGACATGACTGCAACTGCTAACATTAGGAGAACAACCGCAACTCGAGTGAGCAGTCGAAAACGATGGCGCTTTGATCCTACTGCAGATTTCATTTTCATTTCTATGATCTGTTCTACTGTCGTCTCGCTAGAAGAAACGCCTCGTTAGTATTCTTTCAGAGATTGTAGTTGGGTATTGCTGCAAAGATGTTGTTTTGTCAAAGTGCGATGGTGTCGACCCTCCAACAAAAGCAAAAGAGGCCTTTAGTGTTTCATTTCCCCGAGTTCTTGATTGAGTCACAACATGCAGTCATAGGGATCAAGCGTAGTACCAGTCTCTGCAACAAGTTGCGTAAAAACATATCATGCGACATCTTCGAATGGATATATATGCCACGAAAAACATGCGAAGTCCTAGAAAGTGTGAATCGAGAAATGACATGATAGATGAAAGCCCAGAATAAATTTTGAAATCTATTTTACATGACCAAGCAGGCAGATAGGTCCAATCTCTACTACTATAGCATTTGTGGATCCTCGTGAAAGATCCAGCAGCCAGCATAATGTCCTACGCGGCAAGGTACTGCTTGCTGCCCAAGCGATAAATTTTCGTGCTCTGGATTCCCCACTTTTGGAGGTATCAAGGGTGCTGTTAGGCAACCATGTGTCCACACAACTGCCTAGGATTTCAATCCTCCTTGTATCCAATGGCACGCTTTTGTAATTGAAAGTACTCTACCGCGGCTTCATACAGCTTCAAGTCCAATCGGTTGTGCTCTTCGATCACTTTGCGGGTTGCCTCATCTGGGTGTGGCGGTAAATACCAATGGTACACTTTTTTAGCCTTCCTATCCTTGATGCAGCCATTATTCGTTGGCGCCTTGTTGGTATGTTCCATGGTGCATGTTGTATTGCTTCCTTCCACTTGCTGTGCGAGCCATGGGAAAGCATTCACCAGAAGTGCTTCCGTGGCTTTCATGTCCTCCGTTAGGCCTATTACTGTAAAGAAAGACTTCATAGTTTGTATAGCGCTGTTGACTTTTTCTTCATCGGATGCGTCTTCTGGCAAGGTACTCGACATGAGATTTGCCACTTGCTTGTTCGCCAAATGAGACATGCACAAGGTATCAAATCCAGGCCATTCTCCCTTGTCTAGCATTTCGTAAATATCCGTCAAGTTTCGACAGCCGAAGCAGTTGTCGGTTTGGAACCGATACATGGACCAAACACGGTCTACTGGATGTCTCAACGCTGTAAAGGAGGGAACTGGATTCGTTTCGTCGACCCATCCAACCGTGTCGACCAATCGCAGTGGGCCGCAAAAACTCATGACCGTGGCATTGCTCATTTTTTCGCGGCAGGGGTCCTCTGGGTTGCTCATACACCTTCGAAAGGTCCCCCGCCAGCATTCGTGGATGCTGTATCGGCTGATCACCACCCTCGGATCTTCTTGCAGGCGGTTGGTAGCACACCGCAACCGACGGTCCACCGAAGTCCCTCCCGTTTTCATATTGTGCAGATGCAGAAATTGCAAGGGCTTAAAAGTTTTGCGATCGATTATTCCGTCGTCGTTCCATTCCAAATGCCGAGGTTTCATTTTTCGTTGGATACTCTCTATCTCTTCTGTTGTTGATGAAGAATGACGTTGCTGAGTTTCATCTGTTCTGTTGCCGCCTCGTGGATCGAACACCACTTTCTCTTGAGGCATGTTCAAAGCATCTTGGTCGCAACAGTCAAACAACATAAATACCAAGAAGTAAAGGAATCCCAAAGGCAACGCCACTTTGCCATACTTGGCTGCCAGTCGAGCTGACATTGTGATCACGTTATGCGATCTCTCCTCTCAAATTCTCTGTAGTTTCTATATTTCGAAAAATCCAGAAATGGCAATAGTGGTCTCTTCTTGATGGTAGGAGACGAACTGTTCCGCGTTGAGGCAACTCTACGCCAAGAGTTGTGTCCCAATGCAAAGTATTGAGGTTGGTCTTTTGCCCTCTCCCTGGATCTTAAAAAGTCTTTTTCTCACTTTTTCAAAAATAGCCTCTTGCCTCTTTGGCGACGGAAAGCGAACCAGTCACTACTGTTCGTTAAATCAAAATAGCCTTTTGACGGACAATTCATACGTACACTATGTACTTCATCTTGGTGGAGAATGTAAAGAAAGAATATTTATCGCTCTTGAACTGCGTATGCAGCAGATGGGACAGCAGCAACCAACATGATCACCCAACCAAGACCGCACACAAAAAAATAAAAGTGGGAATGAAACGCATGCTGCTCACCATCATCTCTTGGTAAGAAAGCCTACCCCAACTCATCTTCACAATGGCGTCATCTGTACATTCCAAGGTAGCTCTGTGGCTGATCGTAGGACTGTGCATTCTGGCGTATGTCCTCGATACACCGGTACAAGAAAACGTGCTGGAAGGGGTGATTCAAGGAAAGGAAGATAACACACAAGAAAACTTGCCGGAAGGGGTGATTCAAGAAAGGGAAGATAAAACACAAGAAAACGTGCCGGAAGGGGCGATTCAAGGAAAGGAAGATAAAACACAGGAAAACGTGCCGGAAGGGGCGATTCAAGGAAAGGAAGATAACACGCAAGAAACCGTGCTGGGTGGGGTGATTCAAGGAAAGGAACAAACAACACTTTCTCCCCTATGTCACAGCAAAGAGGAGGAGCATGCGCTCTTTCATAATATCCGACGGAAACTGAAAACTCGTCAATTCCAATTTGAAGATGATGGGAAAATGGTCCCGAAACAGGCCTTGCATCTACACACTATGAAGACGGGAGGAACCAGTATCGACAACTTTATGAGGTGTGCCATTCGACGTCAAAGGGTCAAGATTCCATATTACAGTATCCACGAGTGCAGCAGGACCATGTTCGCGAGTTGTTTGAAGAATCCGCATCACTCGTGTCGAAGGTCAATGAACAACTCTGCCGTCATGAGTTTCTGCTCGTCCCTCCGGAATCTGGACTTTTTTGGATGGAATACAACCAACTTGGCCGCCTTTACCGAATTGCGTCATCCAGTGGACCGAGTTTGGTCCATGTATCGATTCCAAACCAAGAGTTGCTACTTGTGCAAGAATTTGACGGATATCTACCACGAACTAGACAATGGGGGAGGCGCATACTTTGATGATCTGTGTGTGTCGGAACTCTACAACAAGGAGGTGGAACGCCTTATATCCACCGATTTTGCAGACGATGGCCCTCCCGATGAAATTGTAGCGGAGGCGATCGAAAATATGAAATCATTCTTTAGTGTGATTGGAATTACCGAGGAGCTTGAGAAAACATCACAAGTATTGGGTAAAGTCTTCCCTTGGATGGAACGAAAGATTGAAGGGAATCCAAGAGTCTGCGAGATAGGAAAGGATAACTCTTCCCCCAAGAACAATAGGTGCGGACCCGGTGGCACCCACTGGGATCTGCCTTCTCATCCCGACGAGGCGACGCGCAAAGTAATTGAACAGCACAATCAATTGGATATGAAATTGTATGAAGCTGCCGTGCAGTACTTTGAAATGCAATGGCGTGCTCTGGAAATGGGAGAACTGGAATAGCGTTAACTCTTTCAACAGCATTCGTTCGCTCCGCTTCAAAATAATCAAGACAGTAGATCAAATGAATTTTTAGCACCGCCTATCGTTTCTCATTCCTCTTGTCCAATGCATTGGGCTGAGGAATATCTTCACCAAACAGTGTACTCGAGTCGTCTCTGCTACCATCATCCAAGTCGACGGGCCGGGGTAGTAGTGGCTGTGTCAAGGAAGAAGAATTCGTGCCCTCCCTCTTTGCTTTCCCTGTACCTGCAAGGGTTGGTTGTGAAGGAGGACCCTTGGTTTCGTAAGCAGCAACGTCTTCTTCATCATCCTTCGGCGATTGCAGAAAGGGCAGGAAATTAGGCGACTTTCGCCATGGAGACCACGAGTTCTCTTCAATGTCGTGCTCCTCCATATGCCCACCGATGTCAATTTCACTTGGCAAGTCGGCAGGAGGACGGGCTCCATACTGGTCGCGAACGTCTGACTCGACCACCCATTCCGACAACAACCCTCTTGCGGAAGAACTCACTCGGCGATGATGTCTTGTAAGAGCATTGGGGCGTGAAATGTTTCTATTTGCATTCCCACCTTGACTAGCAGTGTTGTCACCTACTGCTCCATTCGAATGCTCACTTGCTGTTCTGTGCCGCGACAAAGGGGTGTTCTCTATCGGTTGACTGCTGGACGATTTTGTGACTGACGTTTCAATCAACTCTCGAAGCTCTCTTCTCGAGATAGTGGCGTTTAGAATGGAAGCATGCGGAAATAAAATTGCCTCAGAACTAGTAGTATCGCCACTCAACAAACGGCGATGGCTTTTCTGATTTTGGAATGCCATTTTGGACCCCTTCCTATTTCCAGCACTTTCTGGATTGAGCCAACCTTGGATAGCAATGGAATCGCGTACTGATGGAAGCTCATCATCATCATCAGAATGAGAAAAATGACCTGGTCTGTTTTGAAAAGATGGTCGTTCTGCCAGCGTTGGTGATCTCGCAGTGGCAGCTGCTTGCCTCCTTCGATATTGTGTCGTCACGCATGCATTCCGTCGCTGGCGATGGGTTGCACGGATCAAGAGTGACGCTTGTAAGCCACTTGGTAGCAGATCCTTCTCCAAGTCTGGTGATAGAACAGGGCGTCGAGACATTGCTCCGGTGTCCATAATCAACCTGCCGAACGCAGAAAGTGGAAGCACGATTGCAAAGAACATCGTACAGGCCAATGCCACCAGGATTATCGCTAATGGTGCGACAACCAAATCTATGATAAACAACAGAATCCAAAGTAGGAATAGATAAATCGAAGCCAGAGAAAATCGGGGCGGCAATGATGTCACGTATTGGCCAAGGCTGGATCGCAACAAGCAATGCGAATTACTGTCTGATATCGCAGAAATCATCCCCCAAAGCGTAAAAGTAGCAATGAGGCCCATCAATGTGACACAGACGTCCAAAAGAATGATCAATCCAATCCAAAACTGGAGTTGGTCCCATGCGATCGGGGTCGTGCTGAGAATAGTTCTCATCTGAACATGCTCATGCGATGAATTGAAGAAAACCTGGATTTCCGTTGCCAGCAGCAGAGAAAGTAGAACCATGTTTGTTGAGTATCGTGAAGTGATATAGTGCCTGAGCTCATCTCCTTCTGGCTTGGCTGCAGCCCACAGGAGAGAAAAACAGACAATCGTGTTAGTTTCACAGACAAGATTGACTTGTAGAGGAGGATTTTCTCTGGATTGAAACGTACCCCATGCTACATGTTTTTGCCAAAGTGCACCATACGATACATTGATAAATACATCAAGCGGATGAAGGAGACTTAGGCTTCCCAGAGAAGAAGCGCACCCATTCAACATTGCCATAAAAATCGTGCTTGACTGGCAGTTCTTCTCCCAAGACAGCTAATACAGCAGGCGAAATGCATACGACGTTTGTTTTCTCTTATGGGATGAAATAGATTTGAAAGGCGAAATGCAGGCTTTATCTCTATCACGAGAACAGCGTTCAAGCAAAGGCAATTCAATGTGATCTCTTGTGGTTGGTCTTGAAGAATCCTTTTGGTGGGAAATGGTGCTTCTAGTCCCTCAAAATATGTCCCCATTATTGTGTGTGATTGGAAGTGTCTGGCATATGTGCGTTCTCCGAATCCGAACGGTCATTTTGGAGCATCCACATCTTGCCAGCGGTACATACATGACAGAGAAGGTGCGGGGGAGAAACCGTTTCTCTCATTGATCATCGTATCTGTTGTGAACAGTCGGTCATCCTTAAAGCGTCCTAACAAGAAACCATGAAGTTGACCCGAATTCTCTTCTCTGTGTTGTTGCATCACGTCTTGGTGAGCGGCGGCAACGTGGGTAGTTCTCAGGGACAGGTTGAGGTTGAAAGCGATGGATCCACCACGACCCAAGAAGCATCCAACTGCGACAACGTCTGCGAGGGCAAAGTATCGGAAGTGGTTTCTGCTGCCAGGGAAGATCAAGAAAACCTACATGGGCAAATCCGCGGGCTGCAAGAAGAACTTGCTCACGTCCAACAGCAGCTGCGGGAGGCATGGGAGGCGAAGGACAATGCCTATGCTGAACTCGAGCGCGAGCGTGGCAACATGGAAGGTGCCACGCGAGAATGCTATGGAGAAGTGGATTCGCTGAAGCAAAAGTTAGGAGAAGTGGAACTATCCTTGGAGACATCCAACAAGCAGCAGGAACGACTTGCTGGAGAATTGTTGAAGACACAGGAAGAGCTTTCTGCGTTTCAACAAACAAAGTTCTTCATCAACACGAAGCTCATAAAATCGGATTTTGAGAAATCGGCCAAGCAGTTGAAAGACGATTTTATGTCCCTCTTGAAAAAAGCTGGGCTTGTAAAGGCCTGAGCATAAGTGGTGTAGTTCAATTTTCATATGTTAACCCCTCCTGGCATATTATCCTCTTATCTCGACGTGTTTTCATTCTTACTTTTCATTTCATACTGTACTCAAGTTTCAGCATTTCGCGCTTGAATTCAAGAGAGCGTGAGCGTGCTGCATATAATCTGTGAGAGCATGCATAGGCTTCCGTGACGATATATTGCAAATGGAAAGAATTGAGCATTGCGATGGCCATCACAACACATTTGGAATCATCAATGGAGGCCTGGATTAATTTGAATTATCTATCGTTATAAAGCCAGGGTTCGCCAATGCAGGCACTTGGCCATCGTTGACCAGTGGTGTTTTATTACCAGGTCTTCCTTCCCCGTCGGAAAGCTGTTCGGTACTTCCATAGTCTCCAGCATAGCACAGAAACAATAAAACGGCAAAAATTGTGTACAGTGCTGATAGAAACATGCAGGTAACCGCCAGGACAGCTGCTATCCTTTCGACTCGATATTGTTCCATATCATCCCCATTGTTTTTGTTGTTGTTTTCATCCCCGCCTCCTCTTTCTTGGTTGTCATCGACGCGAACTTCTCCCAGTATAACAGCGCAAACTAGCAGTAAATTAGCAAAGAAAACAACAGCCCCCCCGAAAATTCCAAGTCTTAGTTTGTCGGAACCTGACGAAAAACAGGGAGCGATGTAAACACCACGCAGAGAAGTGAACCCAATAATTGCTGTAGACCCGTAAAGAACAAGACCTGTCGATAGTAGCATGACATAAAATGCCACCCACGCTATGGAATGCGTGGATGTTGTGGAAAGCAAGAGATGTTGAGCCTGGATTTGTTGTGCTTCTTCATACAACCGGTTCTCATCGCCATCTCCTCCTTCCTCAGCATCATCCCCGTTGTTGTGATTGTATCGATAATTGTTGAGCCAGTCGTCGCTTTCATAGTAGCGCTCTAACCGAGCATAGTGTGTCTCAATTTGAATGAGCAACACTGTGGCTGTGACAAACGCAAATAAATTCAAAGCAGTTGTTATTGCCCAAGTGAAGGCAACCATGGACCTTCGGTCTGTCAGAAAGCCACCACATATCGAAGGTACCATGCTGTATCTCTATGTGACACTGCCAGTTGGGTGCTCTTATTCTTTCGCCGATATTACAGCTTCGGTGAAGTTGTCATTTCGTAGTCCCTTCAATCTCGGATCATTGTCGGATGAAGTCGAACGCGAGCTCGGTCGCGTAGTTGCCAATGACTTGTTGGTACCAAAAAAATAGCAAATGTCGTTACAGTTGGCACAAAGTTGCGCAGTCTCTGCATACATATTGCATAGAAACGACTGACATATATCTCGTCGTTCGATTCAATCGACCTCTTTCGATAACTCTAAGCCTTCCCAGTTGAGTGACGTTCGTCCGCCGATCGGAACGGGATGAGAAGGACTCCTGAGTCCTGAGATCTTCCGAACTCCATTTCTACTTTGCGCCTTTCCAATTGGTTCATCAGTTGATGCCTCAAGCTTCTTGTTGCTCCTTAACTTGATCAAACCCCATACCTTCCATCTAGACGTCGGTGACAAACAATATGAAGGTGTTCCTTGCGACTTGTGCGCTATGTCTGTCAGGTCGCGCTGTGGCCTTCCTTTTCCCTCCTCTGAGGACGTCCTCAATTGGCATAATCACTCTGAATGCCGAAACGACCGAAACGGAATCAGAGCTACTAGACTTGACAGGCAAGACAGTATACCAACGTTCTTTTTACAGGCTCACTCCCGGATCTCAAGTGTCCAAACCCAACGCTATAGTCTTGGAAGAAAGGCTTCGCTTTCAACCCGATCCAGAGCGGCCTGATTACATTCTTCCAGTTGGACCCCGCACTTATATTTTTCGGCAAGGGACCAGCGAGGATGAAATTACAGATCCACTTTATAGATTTGATTTGGGCTCTGATGAGTCGCCCCACAACGGTCCAGGTACTTTGGATACCGACATTGCGACGGCTTTGTGGATAGCTTCGAACCCAGAATTAGTGCAGGGCGATGTGCTCCAATTAGGTTGTGAATCCGGTGCTGCAAGTGTTTTGGGATGCATTGGTGCAAAACTTGTTTTGGGAGAGAAACCAGAGGGACCAAGCGAGTCTCCCGAAATCCTGACTGTCCCAAAACATGAAAACATCTTTCCCGAAAAAGTGCACCAGCTGACCTTGTCGGCCGAAGACCAAGAATCCCTGAGACCTGCCTTGGATTTAGCACAATCATTCCAAAGTGGTGAAATAACATTGAAGGATCTTCGTTGGAGTGTCCGCCTTCCTCCTGGCCGTCGATATGACCGATACTACCGAACAATTGTGGGAAGCGACATTGATTTCAACTATCCAAACTCGAAACAGCTTGCAAGGACCGTCGCCAACTTACTGTTGCCGTCTGACGAATTCGCCATCGCATCGATGGAGAATGGTGGGTCTTCGTCATCATCGTCCTTTGGTGGTCTCGGAATGGATTTGGGAGAGTCAACCGAGTCCAAAGCAAAGGAGTTGGATTCGTCCATTCCTCCCAACTTTGTCCATGTGGCCCCCGAAACTAGAGAGAATCTCCGATACCTGAAACAGTTCTTGGAAAAGGGATTTAGAATGACTATCGATTCAGGCTATTTTAATATGGAGAGACTCAACTTTGTTTTCCAGACACTAGAAGAAGGAAAGGAGGAGTCAGAGTTAGAAGAATTGGATACTCTGGAACTCAAGGATGACATGACACGGGGCTATTACTTCATTCGAGCAATCCACCACCCCGATTACGCTGGTGACGGCACTGGAGAGTACTTTTTCCCACTGGAGACCGGAGAGTATGAAAGTGGAAGTCGAAGCACTTGGTTGGAACCGGAAGAGGGAGGAAGCCTGTTGTAGAGTTTGTGAAAAAGCACCAATAATCCGACTCTAACAGTATTTAGGTAGCTCCATCCCTAGTACCCTCCATCATGCACTTGCAGAAAGATCGAATATCCAGGTGATTTAGAATTCACGTCGCCACCACCGTTGTTCTTCTTGTTCTATTGGATTTTGCACGTCGTCGTCGCTCAGCCAGATTACGATGAAAGGCCAAATTGCCAATGATACAGTTATTAACAACGTCAGAACTGACGCAATGATCGAGCAACATGGGTACACGGGTTTCGCAGTTGGCGTCTTTCTTGCTCCCGTCTCAAAAGCCTCTGGTTTGTGGCTTTGAAGAAAGACTACCCCTGGACCCTCGAAGAAGCACATGAGGCCCTCTCCACTGGTCATACTGTTGACTATCCTTCCTGTTCCGGATGCAAGACCGACTGTGTACTTCATTTGTGATGACCAAGCAATAAGATGACCATTGTCGACTGCCCTTCTTTCGCCTTCCTTCAAAATGTATCTGTGGCTTGCCCCATAGGCTCCACAAGCAACATAGCCTCGTCCACTTGCTTCCAGCAAAAAGAAACCAGTACCACTGAGCAAGGAGTTTCCGAGTTGAGTCTGCAACTTCGACGTCACCTTCACGTCCGCATCGGAGGCAATATATGCCCCGCTCGTGAGGATCAGGTTGTGGCCAGGCGTGATCCTGTGAAGGACGATTCCTCCGGTATCTTTTGCTGCCATCATCACATCTGCTACACACTCGTGGTCTGCGTTTTCTACAACAGTCATAAAGAATGACTCCTTCGTAAGGAACCATCTTGCTAAGCTGCTGAGGATGCCCCCCGACATGGTCCCACGAACTCGAACAGTTTGGGAGAATGTGACGACCGCATCGGATTCGCAATTCACAGCGGTCCCAGGAGGAAGCTTAATATGAATCGAAGCAAAACTTGATGGGTCCTTCAGAATCCAGCTAGGTTCGCTCGTTCTAGAAGGGGGGTTCATCACCATGGTCTTTTGTGAGTATGAATTGTCGAGTTTCATTCATGCTGCATTCCAACTGGAAAAAACTAAATATGTCCACTTTTCAGATGAATCATACTACTACCAGGTCTAATATTTGGTGAAAAGTGAGTGCTAATAAATCATTCTAAACTACATCAACCAGTTTCCTGACCGTTGTAGTTGCACGCGCCTGTGATGGATGCTCCGCCGGGTGAGGTACAAAGCAAACTAGTTGTGAATCGATAAAGCATGGAAGCATTCGGAATCTGCGGGACAGGATTGAGAAAAATGTACGTCATGCTCTTTGATTTACATTATTTTAAAGCAATAACGAGGTTTAGCTGAATGAGCTTGCTGCAACTCCAGCCAATAGCTCTACCTACAGTATTTCGACTATTCAAGAGGCTAGTCCACGCAGAATCTGCACATAATGCTGTTCTTTCCACAGTCGCATATATCGCAATCGCACTTGAACTCGCACAATTCCCCATTTTTAACAAAAACAGATAAGTTGCAAGTGTTTGTGCTCATTCTTCGGAAACGGTTGTTGTGGACTGTGTATTGCACCATTCGAGTGTAATGCTCGTGATTACCTGGCAAATTACCAGTCAATTGGTTGTCATTGATACTGAGCGTTTTCAGAAAACCATTTCCCGCGTTGATAAGACTGCTGGGAACCGTTCCCGAAAACCGATTGAAATCCATGTGCAAATGACGAAGTCGCACATACTCTTCTCCCAGAGTTTCTGGAATTGTGCCACTAAAATCGTTTCTTCCCAGGTCCAGGTACCACATTTTCCGAAGTTTAAGGCCTTCTGGAATCGTACCCGTCATTTTGTTGTTGTAGACATTAAAGTATCCTATTGTTGTTGTTGCAATCGAATCGAAAATCAGGTGAGTTTTTCTTTCAGAGACAAGAGATCCATTTGCGTACTTACGAATGGGGAAAATTCCAATC
>JAAMXS010003232.1:0-10292 GCA_019693525.1 Cylindrotheca fusiformis | reverse complement strand
TAGTGCTCTTCACAAAATTGCACCAGAGTGCGAAAGGCATTCCGGTACACCTTGGGATCGTCCGAATATCCAAACCAGGGATTGTCAAATTCATATCCGACACGCAAAAAGATCTGGGGGAGGACATCAAGCCGTTCCAATAATGTCGCAAAGAGCTGATGCAATTGAGAGTCTAACTTGCCAGCAACAATATCACGGCAACCTTGGGTCCCATTCAACCACAATCCAATTTGAATACCAGAATCTGGAAAGGCTTCGGCCAAGGCACCTGCATATTCCATGCCACTGCCATAATCGACGGGAGTTTCCAAACCTTTCAACTCTTGAATGTCGGTATAAAACATGGTGGCAGCTGGAACAAACTCCTGCATAGTTCGAGTGCTATTTTTAAAACAGCATCAGTTTGTAGAGAAAAATGTAACAAGAGAGATCGGATACTATGAGAGAATGACTCCATACTACGGCTAGATATGTGGGTCATGATCTCTTACCTTCCTGTTTCCAAACTAGCATTGTATTGGGCTGACAGATATTCTTGAATCGAGAAGAAATCTTGTCCAATGGTCAGATAGGTCTTTCCGGGTGGAGGTTCACACGAATGTCCCATGATCTGATTTCTTCTCTTCAATGACGTGATGCCTTCATCGGCATGCAGAAAGCAGGCAGGGTGGTTCAAAAGAGAACCAATCAATCACGGCGAGGAAGATACGGATGACTTGTTTCTGTTGAGTGTCGCACGTCAGCTTGCTATTCGTCATATTGAATCCGTAGAGGTAGGTTCTGTAGGTAGCGAATGATTGATTGATGATTCCTTGGATTCCTCTACTTGTCCAAACGGTTGCTTCCGCGCCGGCCGCTCAACCACGTATAGTACACATTGAACGGAGACTTCTAGTGTGTTCTTTCCTTCCCACCTTGCTTCCAATCTTGACAACAAACCGCTAATAATAATAGTAATCCAGCAGGAACAAAACTCACAATCTTGAACGAGAGACTCTGGAACAATCAATGAAACCCCCACCCTCCAATGGCGCAACAGAGAACTACATAGGCCTCTTCACCCAAAGCTAGAAGGTACGATAGACAATTCCCATTGCTCAAAGGCCCTAGCACTCGGGGAATACCGTCGCTGGTGAATAGAAATATGTCAGGTCGTAACAGCAATCCGCATCGACCCATGAAAAGTTCTCGGGATCCAACGATTCGACATTCTGGTCGTGCTCACATTCGAGGACAGTTTCGACGGGTCTGGAGGCCACGGTATTTGGAATTGTGCGATAGTGGTTTGGTACGGTACTACGAACTCCCTCCCACTGCAGATGTTACCCTGCCCGAAGATTCGGACTTTGATCATGTGAATATGATCCCCAAGGATACGCTGCTCATCTACCATGCCCGAATCATTGATGTCACGACCTTGCGAGACTTGCACGTCGGCCTACCTGGTGGCTCCTTTGGCTTTTTGTTTCGTGGCCAACGATCGTTGACGACCGAGTTGATGGTCAATCCGGAACCGAACCCACCGAGAGAGTACTTTTGTGCCGTCAGTACACTGGACGAAGCTCAAACTTGGGTAGTGGCACTTCAGTGGGCAGCGACCATGACTCAAAAACTGCGGCGGTCTTGGTCCATTGGATATGGTATTGGTGGTGGTGTTCCATCCTCGTGTGCCACTGACAATAACAACATCATGCCACCATCTCCCCTGCAGGTGCACTTTTCACATTCGACAAGAAGGACGACGAGTAGTAGTAATCGTTCCCAGCACTCATCAATATCAGAAACGACGTCCAATGATCACCAACAAACGAACGACGAGGATAACGATGATACCTCAATAGCCGAACCCAAATCAACCTCCAAATCCGGTAGAACCGTCGTCACAAAAGTGTTTGGATACCGAATAATCAAAAGTCCAGATCATCCCTTGCGATGGGAAGTTGCCTATGAGATTGCTCTGCTACTGTTGCAACTTCCCCGAGTGGAAGAACAACGCGTTTTGAAAACACGGAATGATTTGAATGCCTTTGTGCAAACTCTTCAGCGGGAGTTGGAGGGCGATGTCAATGCGTCCAGTGTCGTGACCTTCCTCCGTTCCTCCCTATTGGAATTGCCGCAATTTCAAAAAGGCTGTGACGCCCAAGAAATCATTGATAGCTTTTCCAAGGTGGGAAAGGTCCTTCGAACCTGGGCCATGAATGCAACGATTGTCAATACGCAAGCCTTCAAACGGTTCTTTGCCCTAGATTACGATAGTCGTCGTGTGGAAGATACTATTTTGGTACAGCCGGCGTGGTGGCAATCACCATTTTCACCATCATCGTCCACCAAACCCACCATGACGTATCGGAAAATCAGATCCATTCGCAGTCATGTCGATACGGATGAGTTTGTCAAGCAATGGTTGAGTTACAAGTCGGATCAATCACAAGTGGGACAATCCAAGGCGCTGTGGGTGTTGCAACGACCATGGTTGGTTGTGGGAGGTGCTGGGATTGGGTTGGCCGTCTTGTATCCCGTATTCCAAGTCTATCAGCAAATTATGATCTCTGTTACAATTCGACTAGATGTCTTGTTGTTGAGCTGGGTTGCGGCAATACTGGTTGGGAAACAACAAAATAGACCGCAAGACGAGGGAAAGCGACAACAGTCGAAGCGACGCCAACGCCCAGAGACGCCACCCAAACCCATCCATGCTGCTGCTGCTGCGACTCCTACGATCAGCAACTCAACCGAAGGGTCCACGGAGGACTCCGATGGCGAAGTCTTGGATTACATTAGTGAGGAAGGGGACATGATTCTAGGTGAAAATGCAGACAAGCTATCCTCTCCTCTCCCTCAGTATCCCTCAAATGGTGGAGAATCTTGTTGGTCCGTGCCTCCAGACAATACAATTTTCCGCGTGAGGGGTTCTACCTACCTGGACGACAAGGTGAAAATTCCCTCCGGTCCGTCTCCATTCAAATGTAGGGGAGTGGATCTTTGGCTGACCGATAATCCACAACGGCACATTGCAAGGCATCCAAGTGTTTTGGGTGGAAAGTTGGGTGACGAAGATACCTTTCTTGTCAATTTTTTGCTCCCGTTTGGCAATTTCGTAGCCTACTTTAGTGTCCCCCCACTCTCAGCATTTCCGGATACTCTTGCCAGCGTTTGGAGCAAGTTCATCAAAGGTGACCAACAATATCGCGATGCTCGTCTCAAATTGCTACCGGTCGTCATGGATGGGCCATGGATCGTCAAGGCTGCCGTTGGGAACGGAACGGCACCAGCCTTACTCGGGAAGGTCATACCGCTTCAATACTACTTTCAAGAGCCAGACGATGACCGAAAAGGAATTTATGAAGTTGACGTGATCATTACAGCATCCAGTATTGCCAAGGGTATCTTGAGTGTAGTTAAGGGACACACAAAGGCTCTTTCCATTGCGTTTGCTTTTATCATTGAAGCCGCAGAGCAAGAAGAGCTACCTGAAACTGTTCTATGCTCGTTTCAAATCCATGCCTTGCATCTGGAACATTGCCCTCAGTTGCCAGAGTGCAATTTGGATTGAGAACTTATATGTCTAGTATTAATTGATATAACGTACTACTCTTCCAAGCAGCCAAAAATCGGAATAGAAGAATAGTACCAACCCCACTAAAATTTCTCCATTTTCCCACCAATCCCCACCTAAATTGCAATCCCCCTTTTTCATCAGATTCCGAAATGCCGAAAACCGAGGGCGAAGATCGCAACCATAAGATGTGCTGCTCAATGATGACTTCGGTGACACTGAAGTTTGGGTGAGGTCGCTCATATATCGACGTGACCTGTTTCTTGACGTGTCAGAGCATTGTACTCAATTCTTCCACAACACTGTCGGAAGGTTTGTTCCCCCTTGTTTCGATAGAGAGATGAGCCTGAGTCGGGCAGTCAAGCATGGAATTGGTCGGTTAACAGCCAGTGCAGATACCAAAAGAACCCGGCTCACCCAAGTCAGCCACAAAGCTCCGACCCGGTTTGTGCCAGTTGGAAAATCTAGTGTCGACAAGGCTGGAGCAGCAATATGTGCGCTGAGCAACTATGGTGGTGGGATGCTGCAAGGTGATTCGTCGGACTTGTTTATCACCGTCGAAAAGGAAGCCAGGTTGGGGATAATCACACAAGGGGCCAGTAGGATATATTCCCAGAGAATTCCCAACGAATGCCAAGCAAACCTTCACGCGACAGTCGAAAAAGACGGTTTATTGGTTTATGCCCCGGATCCATGCTCCTTGTTTGCTTCATCATCCTTCGCCCAAAAACAAGAGTTCCACATTCATCCACAATCGTCTGTTGTCCTCATCGACTGGTTCTCTTCTGGTAGATATCGCAACGCTGAACACTGGGCTTTTGATAAGTTATCATCCCGTACTTCCTTATCGTGGTTGGGCGAAAGCAAGCCTCCCTTTTTACAGGATTCCGTGTCAATGGATCTCAGAATTCGAAAGACGACAGGACCAGACCTCGACCCACTTGGAGTTTATAACTTCCATGCTTTCGCATCACTCATACTATACGGGAAAGCAACGGAAGAAATTCAGCGGCAGTGCGAAATGCTCCAGGATGGCCTTGCCGCCGGTTCGACGCGCATTCGAGAAAGAGCTGGGCAAGAACATGTTGTTCCAGAACATCTTCGACTGGCTGGTCAGGTCTGTATGGGATTGAGCCGAGTGGAGCTACCAGACAAGGAACATGATGCTCATGTGGTAAGATTTGCTGCAACAACCAATGAGGATTTGTATCGAATCTTCCACCAATGTCTTTTGCCAGTGGGTGAAGCATTTGGTATGGACTTTTACAAGGAGCGTATCCGTGCAAGACAGTCGGAAATCCCACCAATGCATGTCACTGGTACAGTCAATGGTGCCTCAGCCACCAACAGCAAGTATCCTCCCCGCGAAGATCCATCTTCCCCACTTTGGTCCTCAGGGATGGCGAACCATGGCGGGAATGCATTTTGGTCGGCCTACATGTTGGCTGATTCGAGCATACCGACTGGTAGCTTTGCCCACTCTTCGGGACTGGAAGCCGCTCAGCAGTTGGGTATAGTCAAAACAGAAGATGATCTTCAGACATTTATTCAGGCGACAACAAGATCTACTATGCAAGTTATGACTCCGTTTTTGATTGCTGGACATCGTCTAGCACTTGAACCAATCAGCGACCATGAAGATGAAGTGAGTAAGTGGAATGAACTAGACCAACAGATGCAAGCGGTACTAGCTTCGAATGCTCCAGCCTGCGCTGCCTCGGCAGACCAAGGCAAATCCCTACTCCGGGTAGCTAAACAATGGCTGGGAGAAGGTAGCGCTGGAAAGCTACAGGCATTGGGATTCGATCAGTGTAGCCATGTGGCGCCCATATTGGGGGCCGTAGGTGCTATGCTGGGTCTTGACGAACGACAGCTTTGTCAAATGTTTGGATACTGTGTTGCAAGAGACATCGTATCCGCCGCAGTTCGATTGTCACTTGTTGGTCCCTTGGCCAGCGTTCGTCTTTTGTACGAGGTACAGGGAGCCGCAGAATGCGGCTACAATGCAAGCCTGCTAGCCATGGACGAACATGCAGAAGAGGGTCCACTGGCAGCAGCCGCAGGTAGTGCACCCATTGTTGATGCAGTCCATCCTTGTCACGATTTATTGCAAGTCCGCCTATTCCGAACTTAAGCCCCAAAAGGTTTAGAAAGAACAACAGCCCATGTATGTTCCATCTTTACGCACTAAATGCAATATAAAACCTAGGATCACTTGTAGCTGATCGTTCAAGTTAATAAAAGATGAGTCAAGACCACATCCACTTCTGGACGACAACTGATACTAATACTCGACCGCTGTTTCGAAAATTCTCACATGGATTGCCCAGCTTTTTAGTTAGCCCAGACAACGTCTTTCTTATCGGGACTCGAAATCTTACGAGTCCCGAGCGAAGAACCGAAAAGATTCAGCGTTCAACTCAGCTGCGTCAATGGAAGCTGTTGACTTGTCAAGGTAGATGAAGACAGATTCTAATGATCGATGAGACGTGATTCTACTGTTTTCACTTTCGACAATCATTAGACATATCGCAATGAGCCGAAGGACACGCCTGCTCCTTCTTTTCTTTCTGCCAGCAGTAGCTGGCTTTGCAAGGACCTCAATAGGGTCCAGGAGCAAGTGCTTCGCCAATGAGAATAGAATACAAAGCAACTGTCGGCCCTTTGCTCTTTCACCATTGCAAGAGACAGCCTCATCAAGAGGGGGGAGTGCACAGATGGCGCGTCGACGGTCGGTGGTGGCAATTTTGGCGGCGTCTTTTCTGAATTTGTTGGGTTTTACCATGGCTGGTCCTATCACCCCTGCCCTTGGGAAACACTTCAATCTAAACGTTGGTGTTTCTTTTGGCTCACTTACAAGTGCTTATCCGTTCGGCATGCTTTTTGGTTTGTTCTTGTGGCCACGACTATCTGACAAAGTAGGTAGGAAACCAATCATGACAGCGAGTCTCTTGGGGAGTGGGTTAGGTCTTTCTCTGCAAAGCCTGGTCATCCGGTCAAATGGATCTTTGGGGTCCTTCTTGGCTGCCCGGGCACTGACTGGAACATTTGCAGGAAGCAGCCCGATATCAAAAGCGTATTTGGCTGATATGGGTTACAAAGATGGAGATCTTCCGAGATACTTGGCACTCCGAGATGCAGCGTCGACTTTGGCGTTCATAGTCGGTCCGGTGCTCGGCGGCATCATGTACGACATACGACGGCGCGCTTTAAAGGTTTCCAAAACCACTGCTCTAAACACAGCAGCATCACTCTCCTTCACTATCACTATTTCTGCCGCCGCTTCTCTCCTGGCTGCAGGACTTGTTGGAATGTTTGTAAAAGACGTTGCGGCGACATCACCAAACGATGAGGAAGTTGGCGATGAATTCGAGCAGGACGGAGAAGATCTCATTAGCTGTCCCTTGGGTCGTAGCATGTGGACAGGCGTTGCGTCAGTGTGTCTTGTATCCTTTCTATTCAACATTGGAGATTCGACTTTCCATGCATTCTTCTCGGAACTCTTACGTGAGGGTGCGGGGCTAGGAACAAAAGGAATAGGCATGTTGTTCACAGCTCTAGCATGCGTCAGCTTTACAGTGTCCACAACGGGAACAAGCCACATTTTACAGAAGTTCGGTCCCGTAGCTGCATGCGGAATGGGCTTGGGGTTTATTGGCTCCGGACTCATTGCATTGGCTGCGGCCGCGGCGCCAGGAATTGCACTCCAACCACAGTTGGCTGTCCTGGCGGCAGCCGCAGCTATCTACTATTGCGGTGTTCCTCTATACGGCCCGTCCGTCCCTACCATGCTACTCCGTTGCGTTCCATCTTCCAAGCGAGGCGCAATCATGGGTCTTGATGGGGCTATAAATACGATTGGTAGGATAATCAGCCCCCTAATGATGGGGGCGATCTACCGGCGATTCGGTCCTGGAGCTGCCTTTGGCCTTGCTGGTTCACTGGTATTGTTTGGCATGGGCACTGCGCTATTTCGACGTTTTGTAGTATTGAGAAACTCTTGATCTGATCATGGAACACCCATGCACAGTTTCGATTCTGGCACGGGCAAGATTTTGTGAAATCAACTCTCACAGAAAAGTTTTAGCTATGCACAGGTGCCTGCTTAATGATATTATAGACTATTTTCGCAACTCTGAGATATGAAGTTTCCTTGCACTCCTAGAGCAGATTTTGAAAAGTGTGGAGGTTTGTTTGACGACGACGAAAACCGGGTTCGTTCAGCCAAACATCAACAACATGCCATTGAAATGTTGTAGCCTCGAGGTATGAAAAGTCTATACTATTACATGTTTGTTCCCCGCCGAGGCGCTACTAGTGGTTCAGGCTCTGGTAACGAATCTCCTGTTCTTTTCATAGCTCGAACTTCCCCGTTCTTGAATCGATAAGAGCTAAACAGACCCACGAATTCGACATTCGCACCATAAAGCTGTCCAATTTGTAGCACATCCGCATGCGAGACCCAAACTATATGAGAGGCTTCATATTCTTCTTCGCATCTCTCAAACACCTGCGAAAGTCTTGTACAAACAGCCGCCACAGATTCGACATCGAAGGCCGTGTGTGTGACGTTGAACTGATCCAGTGGCCAAACATAAGCATATGTGTATATTGCTTCACCGTCTAGCCGCCCAAAGAATCTTTCCATCAATCGGTTTTCCAGTACTATCTCCGATGAAATGTCCAGACCCATTTTCTCTGCTCTATCACGACATTCTGTTTCAGCCAAGCCATCGAGACATGCTTCTGCAGTCTGTTGTGCACGAGCAAAGGGGGAGGACATGAACACAACCTTGTCCCCAGGTTTCGCGCCCTCTTCTTCCAGAGCATCTAATAGCTCTTTCGCCGAAGCTTTGCCTTGTTCATATCCAGTAGCCGTGAGTCCATGTTTCGATGAATAAGCGAGAGATCGCGACGACGAAATAACTGATGCCACGTTTGCAGTGCTCTGCCCATGTCGTAGAAAGTAATACTTATTGCGGAGACTGGGAGGTATCGGCGGGGGCATGCTTTCTACTACAATAGGTTTCATGTTTCTAGCGGCTTCCACCATAGCTTCGTCCACAGCCTGAACTGACGAGGAATAGTGAACTGATCTCGGAATCCGGGTAGACGATGTCCCGAAGCTTGGTACGAAAGACTCCACCGATCCAGGTGCTAGCAGCAAGTGTAGAGCAAGGAACAAAGGAAATTCATGCATGATTCTGTGGCTAGAGAGAAGAGAATATGCTAGCAGCTATGAATGATGGACTTAATATTCCGATTATCCATCATTTCGTCGTTTGTCGATTCTTCCAATCACACGAGGTTTACGTTCCTGGAGCCGGACAGACATGCGAAGATGCACAGTAGTGCTGACAAACAAGTTGATCGAGTAATTCAACTGGAGCACAGCTGTGACGTCATGGATATGCCATTTTGACTCTTTAGTACTCACTTGTCGTGAAATGTACGTGAACAATCCGAATCGTCTCTCCCCGTCGATCCTTCAGCTTCAACGTCTTTTGAGCCGAACCAGGGTTTCAACATGATGTATCAGTTTTGTTGCTGCAACGAATCAATCAACAATGAAGGTCATCTCTGCTATTATCCTCACTGCCGGCACTGCTGCTGCCTTTTCCCCAGCAGCTCCAAGCACTCGCTGTACGTTGTGATTTCATGCGTGTATTTTTCTGAAACCCATCGAGACGCATCGATTCAAGGTGCACGTGCCTTCGTACTGGTGACGATCTTCCAGTAGCAATTGTTGTGGACTCAAGTTTACTCATGTCTTTTGCTTTATCTGTAATGCAGCCACTGCTCTTCAAGCCGAGTATGACTTGGAATACGGAAAGAAGAATAGCTACGTTCCCCAGACCTACGGTGACGGTGGCCAAGGAACGTTTGGGGCCGTCTCTCCCAACGACTGGAGAGTCCCAGGAACTTCTCCTATAGGCCAAGCATCATGGAACGGTGCCGCCGACGGTGGTGATGAGCCTTGGTTCGCTGAAGCTGTCTCCACTGTCTCTTTGGACTTGGACAAGGCTAAAGAGACTTTGAAGGCTTTCACCAAGGAAGCTGCTTCCTTCAAGATTGCTGCCTTCTGCGAAGCCAACGATATTAGCGACAAAGATAAGGCCTATGATGATCTTATTGGAGCCTTGGGATACGACAAGTTCCTTGAATCCAGCCCTGCTCAATTGAAGAAGGCCTACGCCAAATTGTCAGATAAGCCAGCGAAGAAGGAAGATTAGATTCAGAAGATCAAAAGTCTTTCACCATTGACAGCTTCTACAAGACCAAGGCATAGCTGAAAGCAATCATTAGTAAATAATAAAGAATTCTGTTTGCTTCGGCTTTTGTATTCGCTTCCATACATTTTACGACTCAAGGTGGAAGGATGTATTGATTCTTAAATCCACTCTCTTGTTCGACGGACTACGAACATTGTTGGAACAAGTTGGTGCTAACAGCTCCATTTATGTTCTTGCCTGGTGTTGTTGTTTAATGTAACAGAAGAAACGCAGATAGCAGAAAACTGCAATGCGATTAGAGGAAGAGTTTCTTCCCATGATTGGGGTTAGGGTCCTCTGAGAGAGTCGACTGTCTTCCAAATCTGTTACGAAGAGTGCGTATGATTCTAAGTTGATACCGCCAGCTGAACCCAGCCATGCCAGTGGTGGAATACTAGAGAAAGTGTTTAGTCACTCGCGGAAAAGTATATAAAAAATATATATCGTCTGTATGTCCATACGTA
>JAAMXS010003228.1:0-12405 GCA_019693525.1 Cylindrotheca fusiformis | reverse complement strand
TCAGACACCATAGTCTTTTTTGATCCATTGGACTAGGAATTGTGAGTCAGATTATATTATTTCTCTCACAATGCAATTGTGACAAAGGCATTCTTACGTGTATTGGAATTATGTGAGGTCTGATCAAATCATGACTCACTGATAAACACGGCGATCTTTATCATACATGATTTTTGGTACATTGCAAACGGAGTGAAAATGTTCTTGATTTTGACGTACGTGTTCTGAAAACATGACATCAAGAACAGCAGATGTATATGATTGGCTTTTCAACTAAGCTCACAAAAATCGACGACCAAACGCAATCGATACTAACATACATAGATATATAGAAGGATGCGTGGAATCAAATTTCTATCGATGACTGCTCTCGCAGCGAACAATAGGGCATCCCAGACGCAATCGTCTACTACTATCAATTCAGCTGAAAAGCAGGTTTCAGTTGCGGAGCCGCTTTTCGGGCGGCGGGCAGCATTTCAAAGCATCATGCTTGGAGCGGCAATGCTAGCCCCTGCTGTATCCAACGGACTCGATATGGATGCTTTCATGAACTCTCAGTTGGACAGTGACACGAAGAACTGCGATCCAAAGAAGGATCCGAAATGCATGCCCAAGCTTTCTGCTGATGAAGCGATGTGCCAATACGGTCAGAGTGGTACTGCAAGAGGGGAAGCATGTAAGCGAGTCAAAGCTAGTGGTGGGAAATTGCCGTCACCAACCAAAGAAAAAAGTCTCGGAGGGGCTTATGCGAAGTAGATATGTAACCTAAATCCAGTACTCTTCTCTTCTCTGATTCATGTCTCTCCCTAAGAGGTTTTGTCGATTTGTGGTAGCGGATTGCGATTTATAATTCTAGAAATCTACGGCCTTCGGGGAGGGGGCTTTGGAGGTGGCCCTCCTACAGTGTTTACCTTCTGCATCAATGGATTGTTCACTACCTTCGTTCGTTCTCTTTCTTGTCCGTGTCTTACTGAATTTGAAGCGTTCACGTTTAGCATGGTCGACGAAGGAGTTATGGCACCGTGAATGCCAGTAACCTTGGCAAATTGCTTCCGAACAGCTCGCAATGGTACGTTTCTAGGCTTCCCAGCGAAGCGCACCGAAGCTTGACCGTCTTCATCATCCGACACTTCAAGCTTCTCTACCAGATTTGTTGCGTTATCGAGTTCAGCTTCCAACCAAGCCTTTTCGGCTTTCAGCTGGCTTAGTTCGTCTTGGAGATAAGAATTTTCTAGTTTGATTCTTCCCAGCTGTGCTTCCTGCTCAATGGCTCGTTCTACCCTGTCTTGTAGTTCCAAATTCGTCTGTTCAGCGGCTTCCAATGCTGGTTTCAGTGCATCACTGTTTCCTCGAAGTTCTTCAAGAGCATCCGACAGCTCCTTTACTTCACATTCGAGAGATGTGCATTTTTGTTGAAGCTGTTCTTGTTCCGCAATGCGAAACTCGCTGTCGGTCGCAAGCTTGCGATTGTCCTTCTGTAGCTTAGCACGTTCTGTCACAAGTTCTTCAAGAAGCTTTTTGACTTCCTCTTGCTCTTTCGAATACTCCTTAACCTTTGCTTCAAGTTCTTTTTTCTCAGATTCGATGACAGCAGCTGCTTCCTCTATTTCTTTGCACCTTTTCTCTCGCTGCTCCATATCCCGCCTTGTGACCGCAAAAGAGGTCAGACGATCTTCCAATTTATCAACATATGTTCCAATCGCAGTCAAGTTGGATTCGGACTCTGACAGTGTCTTCTGTTTTGTAGAAATTGTCTGTTGCAGCATGTTCAATTCATCCTGATGCGTACGAATCAAACCATTCATCTCTTCCTTCAACCTTTCGATTTCTACAGACAGTGGTCAGTTCCTAAGATATTGCACTAATAACGACAGGCCACTGTTGAAACTCACCATCTTTTGCAGTCTTAAGATCATCCATAAGCTTTTGAGCTTTCGGGGCCTCCTCTTTGATTTCTTTCTGCAGCTGGCGCAGAGCAGCTTTCAATACGACCTTATCTTCTTCAAAGACCGATATACGGTTGTTCAATTCATCAATAATAGTGTCTCGCGACTCCACCATTTCCGAAATCGCCGAGTTGTTTTGCTGCAAGGCCGTTACGACACCCTCCAGTTCGTGAACGTTCCCGCGTTCTGATTGCAATGCGCGCAAGAGTGTAGACTTCGCCATTTCATACACCTCCTTCAAACACAAAAAGCAATTCACGTCAGAGCATTGTCAAAGAAAACATCGTTTGTGTACTTCAAAACTGACCTCTTGAGACATCTCTTCAAAATCATCGTTTTCTGCAAAGAACAAGCCAAAGAAACGTGCTAGCAAACCTTTCTTTCTTGCTCCACGTCTGGCTTGCATTGCTTCTCTCCTTTTCTCTGCTATCCTGAGGTTTTCGATCGCCACAGCTATCTCCTCGACTTCTCTTTCCTTGTCTTTTACAGAAGCTTTCAGATCTGATATTGTCTCCATGTCTTTTTCTCGGCTCTCTTCAAATTCAGAACACCTGTTTTTCCAGTCTTCCGCTTCCTCCTGCAGGCTTGCGATTGTCACACCTAATTCAGTATGATTGGATTCGTACTCTAGGACTAAGTTCCGGTCTCGAGCAGCTTGAGCCTCAATGTCCATGATGCGCTCAGTCAAGACATCCAGCTGACGAACATGCAGCTCTTCTCGTTGCTCCATTACCATTATCGCTTCTGTGAGATTATCTAGTTGTGCGATTAACTCGTTTTCTCGAGCTAAATACTGATCCATGTCCTCATGCATGTACATCGGATCGCCATTTTCATAGGGGTCGTAGTACGCAGGCGGAGGCCCCCAATTCCCATCATCCATCGGTGGAGGGGCGAACCAGGCTTCTGGTGGAGGTTGTTGCATCCCATAAGAACCACTTTCTAATTGGAGTTTTGAAGACTGATCAGCATCATTTTTCTGCTTCTGGCCACGCTCAGTCGAGTCCGCATGTTCAAGCTGGCTCGCATTTGTTTCGTTTTGACCCGTGGAACTTTGTAGTGATGGTTTTGGCGGTGGAGGGGGTGGCCCTCTCTGAGGAAGGTTCTGCCCATGGCTTTCGTATTTTGGAGGTGCTATAGGACCGGCTGTCTGTCGGACCAGGCGGGGAGGTCCAGGAATGTCTCCTGTACCTGCTTGTACTCTCGGGGGAAGTGGGTGTCCAGGGGTATTGACATTCTGTGGTCGTTTTGTAGTCCCTCCCGGCGGAGGCGGCACTGCATATTGCCGCTGTTGCTGGAAAGGTGGTGGATTTTGTGGATTTCCTTGTTGCCGTTGTCTCTGCTGCGAAGTGTCCTTATTCCCGCCCATTCCGAAAATCCCCGCCAAAGGCAAACGCCGGCTCGAGTGCCCATCACAAACTGAAGCGAGCAAACTTATAAAGAATCCAACCCCCAGCAAAAGGTCAACCAACCGCAGTTGTTTGTCAATTCTCCTAGATCCCATCTTGTGATCGGTTGGAAGGGAAGTGCGATGACTATGCTCGATGGAGAGAACGAGTTGGAAAATCCAAATTGATGACAATGGAGATGGCAAATCATCTTCAGCGACTTCACTTCCACCTTCCACGTGGCTAGTAGAAGCTTTAGGAGCTGATGCTGTTCGTTAAAAGGCGACGTACGAAGAACGAACGAAGCAAAACTATTGTCTAGATGTGAAAGGAGATAGCTAGGTCGGCTGTATCAACATACGCTGTTGGAATCTCATCGCCATTCCGCAATAAATTGCTCGTATACCTTGTCGCCAACGTTTGAAATAGAAACACTAAGAGTAGGACTACACCACTCTTCGTCTCCAATTTTCGCGTCTTTCTCCCATGAGACCAGGTGTCCAGATGATTCAAGCGAAGTCTTAACCCTGGATCCTCTTAAAACTATACTGAGATAGAAAAAGGCGTAGCTCACACTGACAGATTCGCCTGGCTGTAAAACCAGCTTGTACACTCTGCAGCGATCACGTGTCTTAATCAATGAATGGTGATCCGCGACAAGTGGCAAAGGACAGGTTACTGGCGGAGTCTTCAGAATCTCTGCATCAATGCAAAACATGTCTGTATCGTTTTTGTTTGAAATCTTGTGGACAAGGGGCTTGTCAGATTTGTGTGTTCCAAATCGTACCTCTCCGAACTCCATGCAGTCACACTCAGGGTCACTGCCTTTCACATGATTCACAACATTCAAGCCCCCTTCCACAAGGAAGAAATAGAGGCTATCTTCAGCGTGTCGGTGCGCCCAAGTTGTGTCGTTGGGCGGGAATTTAACTTTTAGCACTCTGGTGTACTCGTTCGAGAGCACCACATTGTGGCGCTTTTCGTCCCCAACTTCAAGAATCTTTTCTTTTTGACCATCTGGTAGAATCCAGTAGTCCCCCACATCATCACCTTCTTTTGCTGCACCCTTTGCTTCGTTTACAGATACCCCACTTAAGGTTTCGTACACTTTAACAACGGTCGAGTCATCTTGTTCTGATAGGCCCAAGCTGGCTCCAGCGATGAACTGTTGCAAGGCCGAAGTAGCGAGTGGAATGGGACACTGCAGACGTTTCGCCTCGTTGTAGACGATGTCCATATCTTTGATAAAGATTGCGAGTGTGCTCATGATTTTGTTTTCTGGGTTCTCAATCATTCGTTGCCCACGATCACAGAACATCCAACTGGCACCTGCTGCTCCCTTCACAATATCGTACATTTGATTGACATCTAGGCCAGCTTTGGCAGCAAGTGCAAGAGCTTCTGCAGCAACCACAATGTGGACTCCAGCCAATAGTTGATGAACCATTTTGACCGTTGATCCCATTCCAGAGCCTCCAGGAATAATATGTACCTCTTTGCCCATAGCTTGCAAGAGAGGATCGATGAATTCTAGAGACTCTGGCTCCCCAGAGCAGAAGATGCTGATCTCGCCTTTCAATGCACGGACAGCTCCTCCCGAAATTGGACAATCACAAAATTGAATATTCTTCTTCGCAAAACGTTCGTAAGCTGATTTGCTCCAAGCTGCAGATACAGTAGAGGACACGATTACACATGATCCCTGACGAAGTATCGATTCGAGATTTGATTCACTGTCGAAGCATGTGAATTGGCACTGGGTCTCATTCACTAAAACAATCAAAACAACATCCGTTTTGTCAGACACAAAGTTTTGAAGCTTTAACTCAGAGGGTAGTTGTGATGTTGCTTTGCCGACGGTCTTGGCTTCTTCATAAAACGTGGAAACCAATTGTTCAGAAAGATCAAACCCAGACACCTCTTTGATCGCTTCTGATCGAAGAAGAGAGCGAGCCATTCCACCACCCATTGCACCGAGCCCGATAACTGCGACGTTCATTGTTGATATAGTTTTCAAGTCTAGTCTGCTTGAAACTGATTGAATCCTTCGGGATGTAACTCTTTATTATCTACTCCTCAGGTAATGATTGTCACAAAAGCCGCCCTGTCCTTTCACTGTGATGATTTGTTGGTGACTGATTTGAAAATGACGTCATCACCTTTCCATCATCGAATTTAACAAATGAAAATCCTCGTACAGTACGTGCATTGTAGGTTCGATTTGTACCAAGAGGATTCCCACCGACCTTGAATCAAAGCGATTTGAATTTGACTTGAAAGCACAACCAGAATAAAACATACACACTCTTGGTCTTTCCTGTACCATCATTAACAAAGCGATCAGCGATAAAATGGTACAGAGAAATGCATTTTTGCTCTGGCTGCTCTGGGTACACGTGACAGAGCTTTGTGCAGCAGAAAGAAGAGATGCCTTTGGCGATGGCGGTTCATATACTCGTATTGGGAGTATCCCCCTCTCGCTAGACACCTTGCCATCGTGGGGGTTTGGGCGAAGACGGAGAATACAGAATAATAGGATTCCTTCGACACCACTTGGCGCTGTGCGTTCAGCTTCCTTGCAATTGCAGAGGATACCCACCCCAGGAGTTGATGAAACACCAAAGGAAACATCAGAAGAACTCGACCTTGCAGTATGCAGTCCTATCATCCCTCAAGATGCATGGGACAGACTTACAGGACTAGAGTTCAAGAATGAAGAGGTGGTTGATAGATTTGCTGAAGCAGCCTTGAAACTGGCCGCAACAGAAAATAAGAACGAATGGATTGAATGGACCGAACACAAGGACACAACAAAACTATTGGAAAAGAAGGACATGATGAGTGCTCTGGATGAGGGTCAGGTGTTGGTTTACGTTGGAAAAGCTAAGAAAGATGGTTATGGCAGCGAGCTGCCAATCGTTAGAACGAAATCAATTCTGCCGATGTCAGCCAAAGATATGGCGGATCTATTGATGGACTCAAATCGAGTCAAGATATACAACAAGATGAGTCTGGGGAGACAGGACATTCAGCAATGGGGAGAGAATACGAAAATAGTGCGCAATTTGACAAAACCCCCGATGACAAAATCCAGTATGGTTTCTGTAACAATGATGCATTCAAGACCATTGAAAGAGAAAGAACAAGCGCTCCTTTCAGGGAAGAATCTGGAGGGCTATTTAGTTGTGAGTAGGGCTGTACCTGGTATGACAGATGGCAATCTTGCAGATTTACCGCGAAACGATATTTTGCTAGGAGTTAACTTGCTTCAGGACGTAGGACCTGACGAGTGTCTGATGACGGCCTTCACACACGTCTATTCACCGTCCATACCGAAATTGCTAGCCCAAAAGTTGGGCGTTTCGAGCGCGATCAACTTTGTAAGAGACATACGAGGTGCCTGTGAACCTGTAGCTAATTAAAGCAAGCAAATAGAACAAACTGATAGAATGGAAAATTAAACAGTGGATGACGATTATTGTCGTTGCCGGATCCTTCGCCACTTTCGATTCGTCCGTGCTACCTCCCCTTCAATGCTGCTACGAATCTTTTCAACAGCTTTCAGCCCACGGGAAGAGTGTCTGTAGCATGCAAGTTGGACATTTACACGAATCGCGGCCTTCTCATTGCTCATTGTTTGTTCAAGCAATACTTGAATCACAAAATGACCTTCAGGGGGTAAAAACTCTGAGTTGTCACGACCCTGCAGAGCATCGAGAATAAGGGGCGGGATGACAATGTTGGATTCGGACTCATCAACAAAACTGGTGATTTGAGGGACAGACGATTCTTGGACCTGAAGCATTAATTTTGGGACATGCGAGGTCGGCAAAGGCAGCTGCCTTGCTGCCAAGTGCCAACCACCAGGCGATGACTGACAAAACACGCTTATTCTTGATGCAACTTCATTCAAAGCCTGGTGAGCATTGTTGCTTCCATCCAGGACAACCTCAAATCTATCCATACTCGGATTGCTGGACAGTGCGGCGGGAGCAAAAGCAGATGGCCTACGAAAAGTCCAAGCAATAAACCACCGCGTGTATTGACCAGGTCCGTATTCCGTTGTTTCGACGTGACCAGGACCTAGCAGGTGAATTAATATCCTCTTTAGCTTGACCAACGATGTTTTCTTTCCCAACATGGAAGAGAACCAGATGGCAGATTGACGGGCCTGCAACGAATCCGCAATCATCTCGGTGACAAATCCTACCTCACCATTCGGGTAGCTACCTTCAGAGACTGTCATAGACGTTCGATCACGACCATCGCCAACTCTTGGTGTGCAATGTTCCATTGCTGCAGGATCATAAAACGGTGGATTTGTCATGACAATATCAAATCTCTGGTTTTGAGAAATACCAGAAATTGCAGTCAAAGCACGCGTTACAGGTCCACCAGGAGGAAGAGATGGTTGCTGTGAATGTGATGGGGCAACTTCTAATAGGAAAATTTTGTCATCGAGTTGATTGGCGGCAACATTTAGCTTCGCCAGATCCAGTGCGTCCCTGTCGATTTCTGTTGCTACCATTCTGAAACCGAAAAATCTTGCAGCCAATAGAGCATAGATACAAGTCGATCCAGTACCAATATCGATCCCCGAATTCATTCGCTGTGCTCGATCACCTTTGCTAAGTAAACATGTCTCGATCCAATGCAGGTAGAAAAATCTGTTTGGTACGGGTGGACACAAATGATTGGACTCCAGATGAGGCAATTGAAGGTTGAAGTGAGCATGTAGCAGCCCTCGCGTCAATGTCACTGTGAATTCCTGGGACACACATGACGAAAAGCTTTTCCTAGCTTTCGAATCTTTCTGTTTCTGTCTAGCATCATTCCATGCCTTTTGGAAAGATGGATAGTGCCGAGCAAGTTCCTCAAAGTTCGGGTTTTCTACCAGAGCCAGGATATCAGTCGAACTCCTTGAAACTGATACAGACGCTGAATCTGGATGGACACGCTTTCGTGATGTAGAGTTTTCCTCATCAATATTCATGAACGACGTTTTTGGTTCCGATAAAGGGACGTATGTTCTTTGTCATTGTCGTCGTGTAACTTGGAGCTCATCAAGGATTTTGAAACCGATCGAATGAGTCATATTGGTTGAATACAGTATGGATTCTATGAAAAGAAGACACACCAACAACACACGATTCGTCCCATTCATTTGACAGCTTCATTTCTGAAACGCCGATAACCCTTTTTTCTTCGCTGTAGCTTAAGCGCTGAATAATTTGTATCACTTTCTGAAAGCGTATGGAACGGATAAACTCGGTGGTGTTGTTCTTCATCCTACGAGATCTGAAAAAGTGGATATGAAACCAAGTATAGTTCAATGGATATCAAGGAACTTGAGCCACCTATGAAAAATGGGAACAAGCTATATCCAACAATACTCGTAGTTCTGGGAGCGTTGATTTTAACAATACTGGGGACTTTTTTGTTGTATGTCCAATGTCAACGACTCTCCAGATTACGTCACTCTACAATAGAAAAAGCGATAGAGGAAGGGTCCACGACTACTAGAGAGTTCAAATACGATTTTCGCGATAAGCATAGGCAGTCATATAGTGAGTTGTCTGCCCAGCTTCAAGAGATGCAGCAGGTCCACAGGGATGTCAAAGGTCAACTGGCTGGGTTACAGAACCTGGCGGCGAAACTGTCAGAGCAACAGAAACAATCGACGAAGAGTCCACTTGTCCAGCCATCATCAAAGAAAACCAGTTGATATCGGCATTGAAGACTTATGAGATCTGGGGTTTGATTGACTACTTCCAGACGTTCTCAAACCTGCTCAGGTTTCTCGAAATGACTAAGAACTACATTATTACTAGAGCGTTTTTGTGTGTCGAAAGAATATCCTATCTGGAAGAAAAAAAAGTAATGAATTTCTATGATAAAAAGTTACTTGCAAGGTCAGGCTAACACTCTAATCCTTCTTAGTTTGAACCTCCCAAGGTCTCGGAGCTTGCTTCGGTAGAGGGACGCCATTTGCTCGGTCCCGGTCTCTGCGGGCTCTTCCCATTTGCCATGCAGCGGTCCCTCGTTTGCGGTTCCAGACAAGACCTACTGCTGCAAACATGTCGATGATCATTTTGCTTGGATTGAATTGTGCAGAAACTCCGAATTCAGAAGCGGCATAGTCGAAGGGGTACTTGTGATGCCAGTTGTGCCATCCTTCTCCTACAGCACACCAAGACACAAATGGATTCTCGGCTGGGTAGGACATGACATCATATGGGTGATCTCCATACAGGTGAGCAGCGGAGTTGACGAGCCAAGTGCAGTGAAGGACAAAGCAGTATCGCAGTGCGCCGGCAACAAAGAAGGCGGTCCAGAAATCTTCGCCCCAGAATCGGACGGCGACTTGGGCAGGGAAAACATAGCACATGTACAAGGCAAACCAAGGATCGAACTTCTTCTGCCAATATACAACAGGATCTTCCATCAGATCGGAAAAGTCCATTTCCCGACCGGCTTTGACAACATTATCATGCTTCTTTACAAGCAACCAACCCATGTGAGCGAAGAAAAATCCGCGTGTGGCATCATGTGGATCGGCGTCGGATTCTGAGAATTTGTGATGGACACGATGATCGCGAGACCAGTGATAAATACTTCCTTGATTGGCAATGGAGTTGCAAAGCATCAGGAGAACGCGGACAGTCCAGTGCGCTTCGTAGGATCTATGTGACCACAGCCGATGAACTCCTACTGTTATTCCAAACCCGCTGTAAGATTTTAAAAATGAAGAACAATGTCAGAACAGATTCAAATGACAAGAAACCGTCGAGCGGCGTCGATTTCCAAGTCGTACCTAATTGGCCACAGTAAGAAGGCCCACAAGAGCGTCTCGTAAGAGCATTGGGTGATCTTGGTAACTCCATAGAGTGCGGCGACATGAACCAAAGAAAGGTAGATCAGCATCGGCCAGTTGAAGTTTCCTTCTTTCCAGTGATGGCTGACAACTTTCGGGATGTCCCGAACCATTTTCACTGACAGATCCATATTGAGAGAGATGTAGACGTATTACTGTAGTGTAAAAATCGAAAACAAGTATCAACGAAAGACCGTCAATTGTTTTTATGGTCTTTGCAAAAGGTGAAGAGAAGAGGTGGCAAAATTGATTACGCGGTGGGATCCAGACAAAATCATCACCCACTTTGTGACGAGATCAAACGGCACCAACCACGTCACCCTTGGTTTGCGTACGCTTAGTACGGAAACAGAAGTTGGGACACGATTCATACGAGCGACGTATTATAGGCGGAGATGACGGTTGAACTTTTGCTTCAAGCAAGCGACATCGCCAAGACTGATTTGGGGTTCGGGACAGATGGAGGCCCCCTGTACTTGATTAGTCTCATTTCCAATCTGACATTGCCTCCAGGATCCCCCCTCCAAATGACAATCAGCAAACCCCTTATTACAACTATTGGAATCAAAACACCCAGGCGCAGAATCATGTCATTACAATGCCTCGCTATTTTGGGAAATAAGAACGAACCGCTGTTCTTTACAAGACCTCCGACGACCAATACCGGAATTGCCAAAACTTCGGAACTGGACTCTTTTGGGTTTTTGGAATCCATGGCTGCCGAAGGAAGTTCGGTGGATCATGAGGTAGGTTGCTTATCACTATTCGCATGTATGTTTTCATTTGTTGCTTAAAGGGCTTTAATCCATATTTTTCGCAGCTCATCATTCATGCTGCAGTGGATCGAATGGAAGAACTCATCGGCCCACCAAATAACTCTTCTCTGCCACGACAAATGCGAGGCTCCCAATGGATTGGTTCCATCTGTATGATGGAAGATTGTGAAGTTTATGGCTACGTAACCTCCAGCAATGTGAAAATACTAGCTCTGATCAAGCAAGACGAGATAATCCCTCTTCAGAAACGAAATGAAGGTGATATCCGGATGCTATTTGTAAGTACTCAATGGCTGTATATAATACAACAATAGAAGGCCTAAAATGATGTGGTTCTCATCATAACTTCATCGTTTCTGTTATGATCAGAGAATGGTGCACGATTGCTATGTAAAATATACCATGAATCCATTCACTTCTATTCGTTCCAAGATCGAAAAGCCTTGCTCGTCCTTCGAAAAAGGAGTTGGCACAGCAATAAAAAAATACAACAACGCGGTTCAAATAATGGAGGATCCGACGGTCAGAAAATTCCAGAGGAGATCGTTAGGAGGAGGAGGTAGATTCGGCAGTGGTGGAGGAGGAGGAGGTGGAGGTGGATTTTTCTCATTGGACACATCCAGCCCAAGTTTGGTCATGAAATGATTGCAGCGAGCTGGTGGAGGTGGAATTTTTCATTGGACACATCCAGCCCAAGTGTGGTCATGAAATGATGTTCCGTGTAGTCGAAATAAAGTTTTAATAAAAGGATGGTTAGTATGTGAACATTCTGAACTCGGTGCCTTTTTATTGGTCTGCAGATCGTTTGGAATGAGTAGGTTCTATCAGGACCACGATGTGACCTGTTTTCGATATCTCTTCTATTCCTACCCGCCCGAATGTCGCTTGCGGCGAAACTGGTGGGGACACCATCTCCGTTTTCTGTTATACTTTCGATCAGCCTGGTGCAAGTGGGCAATCAAGGGGACATTCTTGGGTTCATGCCAATGATCCCTCCGACTCAACGCCGGCGCGACTCAACGGAAGACAGTTCTCAAATATCCGTTGACCCATATCTATGTACCTATGGCGGTTTTTTGCTCCCTCTTGCGTGGAGACCTCCTGTAAGACTCGTAGTGTTGCGGAATCCCATCGAAGGTACAGTGTGTATCGATTGATCTCGCGACAAGACGAAATTCCCAAAACAAGGACAAAGCAAGAGGTACGTCACCACGTCGAAGTTTCCATGCAGCAAGAAGCAACAAACAAGGGTGAACGCCAGTTAATGACAGTGCGCTAGCCGATGGTCGACTTCACCGTTGCAACACTTCAAGTTGCTGATTGGTGTGTTGAGTTGAGCAATTGGTACCTGCATTGCTTTCTTCAGCTTGCACGAGTTACTCTTTCATTTTCCGAAATTCCAGATTCCCTTTTTTGCATCG
>JAAMXS010003227.1:0-13606 GCA_019693525.1 Cylindrotheca fusiformis | reverse complement strand
GAGTGAATGAAATTCGGCTTTGTCAACAACGGAACAACGGTAAAATCGACGACGTCAGCAAAACGACCAACTGCTTGACACGAGGTATGACATGTGACACCCACACGACCTGCAAATGCACGCACATACACATCCGACCA
This sequence comes from Cylindrotheca fusiformis, assembly GCA_019693525.1. Lineage (NCBI taxonomy): Eukaryota > Bacillariophyta > Bacillariophyceae > Bacillariales > Bacillariaceae > Cylindrotheca > Cylindrotheca fusiformis. The sequence goes on along the minus strand of JAAMXS010003227.1, from coordinate 13,466 downwards.
AAATTGAGGTCGAGGATTCGAATCCTGGAAGATTCCATGATCCGTGCATGCAGTTTTGAGAACGACCGTTATATTTTGGAAAGGCCCAAAGACCCCAAGACTCAATACACAATCGGATCCTCTTCTTTCTTCTTACAAATCAATTCCTTGACAGAAGATGGGAAGGCTGTTACTTGTGGAGCATTTAGAGCTAGAGATTGCATTCTGCACGAAAAACAATAAAGTGCTCCCAAACTCTTTCGAGCCAGTCATAGTCAATGGGAGACTTTTTCTTATTCATTTTGACCAATTCTTGTATTCTAATAACTCTAGTTTGTACCAAAGCTAGCGGTGTACTACTACTATACAATAACAGGCTTGACACTGGATTCTGATCTTTCTTGTGCCAATTCCGCATATTTCGTCCAATCACTGCACCAGTGCAATAGAAGCGAAAAGTGAGATACACGACCTGACTGATCGGCAAGTCTACTTGGTCAGGGAGGATTTTGGCTCGTCTTACCTTCTCCATACAATGGTACCATACAAAAGGACCAACAGGCCATACCCAATGGCCATGCCAGTATACAGACCCACCAAATCATCGCGCCAGTATTTGGTACACAACAAAACCGCGGGAACTTGGCCTAACAGTAGTAGTAGAATAACAAAGAAAAGGTGAGACAAACAAACTCTGGCATATTGCCTTATTTGCTCCAATCGATGTGGTATTCTTACCAACCCAACTTCCAATGAAACCCATATAGAAGACTTCCTTGGTCCGTCCCATGGAGTACGGAATCCGTTCCAATACCACCGCTAAATTCATACAGAACAATGTCAATGTTAACGGAACACGAGCTTCTTCAAACAAGTCCAAAAACAATTCATCGTTGGTGAATATCCTGCCAAACATTCGACTGTCCCACAAAATGGCTGCACTCAGTATTAGCAGCATGGCGGTCGACATGCCAATTCCAACATATCCAGCCTGTTTGGCACCCAACGGATTCAGAGCACCCAACCGAAGGCTCATATTGATAGCCGAGGCACCGGACAGGGCCCCCACGAATACGAGTGCAATCCACATGATGCGATAACTTGTATTGAAGACCGCCACTTCATCTTCTCCCAACTTTGCCGCAATTGCCCCAATCACACCTGCCCGCCAGGAATCACTGGCCGATGCCAGCGCTGCGGGAAAGTACAATTCCGAATAGGCCTTGACGCGTGCCCAGGTAATTTCGGAAAGGTCCCATCCACCCCAACACGTCACGTGCAGCTTTTGAATGTAAATATAGACCAACCATAGGAATCCCAATTCAACATAGGTTACCAATGTTGTCACGATGGGACATGCTACAAACCCAAATCCTCCCAACTGGTGACAACATAACAGGAGCAGCAGAAGCAAACAATGTTAGTAGGTCCAATCCAATAGCACCAGCAGGACTAGCAACACCACAGTACTTCTAGCCTGCACAAATATTTTCAGTCGACAAATAAGCACTTACTCCTGAAATGGGCCATCCCAGCACAAAAGTCAATCCCAATAGTAAATTCATGACCAGGCCAATACAGGCACTGTTGACTTCTGGGTTCATGATGCGTTGTGCGGAAAAGAATTGCGACAGTTGCCCAAAGGCCAAGATTCCAGGAATAGCCAAACTCAACACACGGGCATAATACCCCGCCATGGCGGATATTTCAGGATCGCTTCCAAAGGCCAACCAAACCTGTTCGGTAAGATTCCATGCCACAATGACAATCACGGACATACAGCCCAAGACGAGAAGGGAAACTTGTAAATATACACCGGCCAATTTAGGATTTCCCGCTCCCAAAGCGCCGCCAATGAATACCCCGAGGACTTGGCCGGACAACAATACTTGACTGCACATGGTCCACAGGTCCGACAAGGCTGCCGCGGACAAGGCCTGTCGACTGACATGTCCCAACAGAGCGGTATCGGTAGTCTTCATTCCCACAAAGGAAAGACGGGCAATGAAGATTGGCACACCCAGTTGCAAAATATCCCAGGCTTCTTCAGAAAGGCTCGGAATTAGTCCAGCTGCTCGTACCTTCTCGTCGTTGTTGTCGACAATGCTCACGACATTCGCCTTTGCCAACAATGGCTTTTGTTCACTGGCAGGAGATTCCTCGGTGGTAGATGTCATGGATGAATAGTATCGTCCTTCACTAAACCACCGTTTGTGATTTGGATCTTGACAAAGATGCTTCCAATAGAGTGAGATTCTCCTAGCAAGCAAATACACGAAAATGCTTGTTTTGAAATCTGCATCCAATGGAATGGAGAGGACGAAGCCATTCCCCTTTTTTACTGGGGGAACTGTTTTCGCACCCTGCACCATGGCTCTGGCCAATTCCCAAATGCCAACCAACTGGAACAGGCGTAACGGAACCAGAACGACGAATCTTAGATATCGTAGACTTCCCACCAAAGCTTCCAGCTAGGTCATAGTGACTATCCCAAATCATCCACGTCTGACTTTTTTGGTACGTTTTTTAGGGTTTTTGGAGTTTTTAGGCCTCTGTCAGCTCCAGGGTCTACGTACGCAATAACGCGTGAATAGCATACATTTTTTTCGTTTTCCGTTGAAAATCAGTGTCTATGTATGAAGAATAGCATAATTTCGTGTCCGTTCCGCTATTCTCTTGCATGTTTGATCATAAGTATTGCGAATCGTATCCTTGCAATGCGCCAATCATAAGTGTTGTTGATGTCATTTTTTGAAGCATCCCCCAGCAACTGCCTCCAATGACTGACTCCAACGACTGCCTTATTCTTAGACCCGTTCATAGACTGCGTTAGAACTGTGTTTCGAAGAGAAAAAAACACGAGTAAAACTGAGTTAGACACTGCCCTTTACACTACACACCCAAGCGTTCGGATCCTCTAATACCATTGTCCTCCAATTGTCAAGCATTGTGTCCAGTTCTAGTACCTCTCACATAGCACGAGCATAGACTTCGCTAATTGTTGGATTCGGTTTCCCTTGTTTGCCTGCCTGAGCTGTTCCAGGAACACTGCCTCGATTTAGGTCTCTCGCACCGCTGCTAAACCACCTCAATCTTCTTTTTTGACTCCGTTGGTTAGGGTGGATTGCGTCGCAGTTTCCAATCACTTCGCTCAATGTAGGATACCTTCACGGAGCGGGCATTGTGAATTATGGCGTTCGCCGTTCGCCGTTCGCCAATGACATGCGTATCTTCGTAACGGAAACGGAAACTCTGGTAGGAATCTCTTGATGACCTGTTCCACAAAACTGAACGGTTTGAATAGACGCGACCTTCTGAGAGGCACAGTATCCGGGATTTGATTGTCACCAAAACAGAATTTCTCACATACACTGCCCAAAAAAAGGAACTCTTCAGAATTGTAAAAGGACGACAACGACATCTTCCACTTCCAATTCAAGCAAAACCGATCGCAATCACAACTTTACTTAACATACGTTCCCCACAGAGCACACACACACACACACACACAAACAAACACAACCAAAACACTCACCACATATTGCTCTTTCGCCACGAGTCATTTTCACTATGTCCGAAGAACCCACCGTCGAAATGGTTCCATCGCCTGCAAGCATGCGAGACGCTTCCTCTTCCTCCTCATTGCAGGGAGATATTGATGATACTACGTCCAACAATGCTGCTGCTATACCTCTCCAGTCTCGATGGTCCTACAGGGCAATTCTGTCTGGGTTTGCGGCTATTATCGTGGCTGCAGGAGTGCTGGCTCTTGCATTGCGGCTCCCCTTTGTTATCCTTCCGGATGCGGCGACAAAAACCTTTGAGTTTGCTTATTTTTCATACGATCCAGAGCGAGCACACTTTGACAATTCCGCCTGGACTTATGGCACGGATTACGTATTGGCGTTGTGATGGCGGTTCTCTCGTGGTCTATTTGGAGAGTATCATCTTCCACCAGTAGCAACAGAAGAATGGGCATGCGGGCGGCTTCGTTGTACATTCTGTACATGACTACTGTCACGATTGGTGGTATGTGCCATCAAATCTATACGTCTGTCGAATCCCTGAACACCCTTTCGTTTCGGATCTTGTGGACGCTATGTGTTCTAACCATTCCCTTGGGTAGTATCTCCATGGGTCTCTGTGCCTCGGAGATTGTACACAAATTTCAACGGGAACGCCTGTGCAGCAGTCGGTTTGATATGATCCCATTGGTTCCAGATATTTTTTGGTGGGTCTATGGACTTTGTGTGACTGCCTTTGCGGCTTCTGGTCGCATGTCCTTTCATCGGCCCGCCTGTGATTTTTTCGTTGTCGCAGTCACCCAATCACCCCCAACCTTTTATATGGTGGGCATCTTGTTCCTCTTGGACTATCCGAAAGTCAAAGTCTATATGCGAGTAATGGGTGTGGCAGGCTTTACTCTGAATACACCCTTGTTGCCAATTTTCCCCCTGCTCATTCAGCACACGGACTGGACCTTGGGCAATGTTAATACTCTTTTGCACTTGTGCCTCACAGTCACCTGGTCGATGGAAGCAATTTTCATTCTCCAACTGCTTCGGTCCACTGCTATGACCACTACTACAACAACAACTACTGCCAACAACAACACCGACGACAATAAAGATGATGATGACAACAACAAGGACGAAGACGATAAAATCGTTGAGGAGAATGTATGAAACTAAAGCACTTAGATGAGATGTGGTTCACCAACAAGCAAGCAATACGGCAGATTCTTGAAATTGGCGGTGGGAAGGAGAATTGGAGAAAACTCCCCTTCTATTAACTGGGGGATTTTTATCCTTCCCTCAGTCGTGCCACGGGGCCACCTCCCAATGACACCCAAACGCCGAGCTGTGATGGTTCAACTGGAAATTGGAAACGTCATCCTCCCCAATGGTAGATTTCCTACCAGACAATACGTGCCTGGTTGTTGGAGTTGGAAGCCGATGACACGTACGTGCGTCGCCCAAACAATGTGTCAGAACGTGTGTCAACCGTGTCCTAAGTTCTCACAGACTCAGCCCACAAATAGCGAAGGAACTCTTCAGAATTGTGAAAGGACGACGACGACGACGACATCATCAACGACCCAGGAAAACGATCACAAGCACAACTCTACCTATCCATAACTTTCCACAGAGTACACAAAGCGAAAAGAAACGCACATCACACACACACAAGTAGGATCCTTATCTTGTCCCAACGATCTTGTAGCATATCAATCGCTGCTTATTGCAATTTCCCCAAGATTTGTCCTCGCTTCACCATGTGCAAAGAATCGACCAAAGAAATAGCTACATCTCCTGCGAGCATTCAAAGAGCTTCCTCTCTGTCCTCCTCGTCGCAAGAAGATTGCAGTGATACGACGCTCAAGCATGTTAGGGGTGGTGGTAGCGGACATAAACAGCTGACATCCTCTCGGTCTCAATCATCCAACAATACAATTTCCAAAGTATTTGCTGGCATTTCCTTGGGCGCGGGAATGTTGGGCTTTGCATTGTGGTTTCCCTTTGTTTCCGTTCCGGATGCATCGACCAAGACGTATGAATTTGCTTTTTTTTCGTACGACCCAGCACGGACGCACTTTGACAATTCCCCCTGGACCTATTATACAGATTACATGTTGGCCGTCGTAATGGCCGCTATCTCGTGGATCATTTGGAAAGCGTCCTCACCTTCTGTAAATAACAGGAAAAAACGCACGGAACCATTGGGTGTGAGAGCGGCTTCATTGCTGATTTTGTACATGATTTCTGTCATTATGGGTGGCCTGTGCCATCAAACCTACAAGACAGTCGAATCGCGCAACACCGCTTCCTTTCGAATCTTGTGGACTGTCTGTGTAGGAACCGTTTCCTTGGCCAACACATCGATGGGACTTTGTGGCTCGGAGATTGTGTCCAAATTTCAACGGGAACGCCGTTGTAGCAGCATGTTTGATCGGATTCCATTGGTTCCACAAACCGTTTGGTGGGTTTATGGATTGTGCGTGACTGCCTTTACGGCTTGGGGTGGCATGTCCTTTCAACGGCCTGCCTGTGATATTTTCATTGCCGGAGTCACCCAAACACCCCCTACCTTTTACTTGGTGATCATCTTTTGCCTCTTGGACTACCCGAAAGTGAAACTGTCGATGCGACTGTTGGGCATGTCAGGCTTTATTATGAATGCACCCTTGTTGCCCATGTATCCCCTGCTCATTCAATACACGGACTGGACTTTGGCCAGTGTCAATACGCTTCTGCACTTTTGGCTGACCGTCACCTGGTCGATACAAGGATGTTCCATGCTCCACGTGATTCGGTCCACTTCTACTGCCGCCAACAATAACAATCAGGTCAAAAAGAACCTGTGAAACTGAAAACACCTATATCATTGCCTGCTACATTTTCCATCAATCAATCGGGTACTACTGGACTAGTATCGATTACCATAAAAAGGAATACTACTGCTCTTGCTGCCGCTGCTGCGATTAGCAGCCACCAAACTAAGCATACTTAAGATTCAATTTCTTTGATTTTGGACAATGTGACGGGATTCCTTCGTTTTGGAACGTAATATAGCGATGTTGATTCCACATTGTTGGGTTAGATATTTTGGACAAGGTTTGGAAATTAGAAAACTGGGAACCGTTGAAGTTCGTAGCATTCAGTACATTCTCTACACGAGACAAAGGAAACCAAACGGCACGCGTGCGTGACTGACTTTGAAATTTGATTCCCAAGGAGGCAAGCTCATCCACACAGCCTTCGGAGAAACAATCATCACCCAAACCTCTCTTGTCGTCTCTCACTCTCTGTGTCTGAAATAGCAAAACCACGATACAAGAATAAGCCACATCACAGCTTTGCAAGCGTTCCTAGAGAACCAATCGTTTACTGGCTCGTTTGCTCTACTCGAAGAGTATTTGAAGATTTGAAGTCGATCTATCACTCGAAGAGTTGGTTGCGTCTATTTACGATTGCGAAATCAAGTATCTTGCTCACTGCTTCCGGAACGAGCGAACAAACAAAACTCGTACAAGCATAAAGATCATCGTCATGCGCAAGACGACCCTCGGTCCATCCAGAAAACCTATTCGACGGGACATTCCCGAAGGTCCAATCAATGATTTGGTGAAGATCATCGACAAAACTCCCGCGGACGAGTGGGAAAAGCGGACGGAAGCTTTTGAGAGTCTTGTTTCCAGCATTCCCACTGGAAGTGATTACTATTCACAGGAAGGGTGGTTCAATTCTCCGCCGATTTTGAGACACTTGGCATTTCCGCTGACCGATCTCCTCACGGATGCTCGATCCACGGTCGTCAAAAGAACCTGTGAAGCCGCAGCCGTGCTCTTTGACAAATGTCAGGGAGATGCCCGCTATTTGCTCAAGGACATCATGCCAGCCGTCATGACCGTACATGGACAAACCGTACAAGTGATTCGAAGCTATGTGCAAAACATGATCTCGGAAGCCTTGGGAGTTGTTCCCTGCAAGATGGCCATGCCGATTTGGATGGATCGTCTGAAAACGGAAAAATCCATTACGGTCCGAGAAGCCTGCACTCTCTACTTGCGAATAGGTCTTCAAGAGTGGACAGAAGAGGGATACTTGAGCAATGAAGTGTACAATCAAGTAGGATCCGCACTCGTCAAGGCGATGCGAGATCAAGCACCGACGGTACGGTCCAATGCCAAGAAGGCATTGGAAGTCTTGAATTCCATCCAACCAGATGTCTTTGAAAAGCTTGCCAACGATCGAGAAATTGCCTCCGATACTCGAATTCGGAAGCAGCTCAAACGGATCCAAACAGGAGAAGACGATGGCAGTGTGGCCAGTAGTCGCATGGGATCCGTTCGGAGTGGTATGTATCGCAGCACTGGCGGAAGCGTTGCCTCGGGACGTTTTCGGAATTCCAGAAGTCCCTCCTATCAACAACAACAACAATTTAACATTCCCAAGACGATTGGAGTGACTACTCCGTCTCGCAAACCAATGAACGGAGGACGGCAAAAACCTCCTAGCAAAATGGCTGCTGGGTTGGGTCCACCGGTACGAATGACAGCTCCTTTTCATTCTGTTACCAATGATGATGACGATGAGTATGACGAGCCGAATAGTGATGACGATTTGTTCAATTCTCCTCCACCAAACGGCAGCCCAAATCATCACAACATTAATAAGAGCAACAACAATGACACATCCTTTCAATCAGAAGAGGATACCGCTGAAGACTTGCCAATCATTGCCAATGTCAATGATTTGAGAAAAACGGCGCGATTGCGGAGCAGCAAGACTGGAAGTTTGTTGCAGCGGAGATTTTCCAAATCCTCAATCCTGGAGGAACAAGTAGGGTCTCCCAAACCGAAACAGCAGCCACCAACCCCATCGGATGATTCCAATTTCTTGAATGAATTGTTGGATGGGGAGCAAGACCTGGACTACAGCAATACGGAAACGAACCATGATGATGGTGATGACGATGATGATAAAAACAATAGCGATGAACCAATGCCGGAACATTTGAAGATTGCCCATGAATTGTTGGAGAGTCACAAGCAACATGTGGATCATATTATGGAAACGCTCAAGGTGGAAATGGATGCGTTGAGAGATTTTGAAACCTTATTGTTGGAAGGACGAGCGGATGAAACGGAAGTCCTTCAATATTTTGAAAGTGTCGTGTTGTGTTTGGAAGCCAGGACGAAGGCCGGAACAATGTTGCAACAGAAAATGGACAAGATCAGTCAGGGACCATCGTAATAAACGGTATACTAGATGCTTTTATGCTTTTGCATGCTTTCCTTCGTCTTTGTTTGTAGAGGAAAGGCGGCGGGATATCTTGTGTAGTTGTGTAATAGTCCCTTTTTGCGTTTCTTCCTCTCTAATTGCTTTGCAATCATGAGGCTTCTCCTAGTGTTTTTGGACATATAAATGTTACTTGTGTGCAAATCTTACTACTACTATTTGCTCCCAAACAACAATAATAAACAAACTTTCAGCGGTCAAATCAATATTGACCATAATATGGCTGTTGCTGCTGCTGCTGTTGTTGTGGGGGATACTGTTGCTGTTGATATTGCTGCTGCTGTTGCTGCTGGGGAGGCATGGCAAAGGTGGGAGCAGAACCATAGCTTGCAGCGGTTTGATTGCTAGGACTAAATGGTTGCGGTTGCTGCTGCTGCTGCTGATAGTAGGGTTGCTGTTGTTGCTGCTGCTGTGGAGGTTGTCCATATCCGCCACCAACCGAGAGTTGTTGACCAAAGGGATCGGGTTGACCATATGGAGCTGGTGCTTGTCCATATCCACCCGAAGAAGTCGACGACTGAGGAGCACCAAATGGATCTGGTTGACCGTACGATGGTGGTGGTGGAGGTTGACCATACGGAGACGGTGCCGGTTGTCCATAGCCTTGCGGCTGCTGCTGCTGCTGGGGAGGCCCTCCCACCGATCCCATGGAACCCGATGGCATGGAACCCAACGAGTAATTGCTGTAGGAATTTTGAGCATAGGGTGCTTGTTGAGAGGGTGGAGGTGCACTCTGATACGATCCCATGCTATTCATGGACGAATAGTTCGGATTTTGCTGTGGAGGTGGAGCAGGATCGTCCAAGAAATTAATCAAATTGCCTTCCTCCGCAGGCTGATTTTTTCTGGATTCTTGTTCTCTGTAATCCCTCAAACTGGCCAACTTGGCAGCTGCAATGGCCTTGCGTTCTTCTGGAGTAGTGTAGGGATCGTGGTCGGGGTCGGCATAACCTCTTCCTCCGCCTCCTCCCCCTCTTGATGAAGTGGACCTAGAAACCATCTGTGCGGTTCCCAATTGAAAGATTTTGGAAAAGCTAAAAAAAGACATTCCATTGACCCTCAAATCAAAGGGTTTGATCGACGGGACGTCCTTGTTGGAGGGTTGCGTGACCAAATGACATCGGAGCGGGTTGGAAAAGTTGGGCACCCGCAGATTGAAATGATGTTGAAAGACCTGATCGGAGGTCCAACCGTTCTGCCCTGATTCCGAAAAGTGAACCTCCTTTCCATCCGCCAGTATCTGACGCTTTCCAGAGTTCAGCGACCAGATGAAGATGATCTCGTGCTCGCTCCCCCGACAGTTGGCGCCCGTCAGACCCTCGTCAAGCGCTTGGTTGTTGGCCACACCAAACTTGAAGGTGATGCGCTTCTTCGAGAATCCAAACGTCTTGGAAGTGTTTTTCACTGAGTAATCCACCTGATATGGAGTAAACGAAGCCATTGTGGTTGTTATTAATATTAATTGATGGAGTCTTGAATTGTAGTTGGATGATGTGCAGTGGTGGTTTAGTGGTGGGGAAGAAACCTCCCAAAAAAAAAACGCTGCTTGCTCCGCCGTGTTCCCTCTCGTTCCGATTTGCTCACATTTTTCTGGATCTATGTAATCGTACGAAACCTGCACGCAAGATCCATGTATACATGCTGGCTATACTAGTTGCACCTCTACATGATAGGCGGGTGAAGAAAGCTATTTTTTCGGGGGCGGGGTTGCGTATGTACATGCGTCATGAAATAGCGCGTGCTTGGCAGGCGTACCTATGTAATTCTCTTTGGGGGTGTCCGGACACTTTAGGGGGATACACAGAAGAAGGGGAAATCGATAGAGATGGTGTCGGTTTTCTCGAAAGACGAAGACAAGGCCCAAAAATATCCATTCTTTTTCACCATCATAGTTGGTCAAGACTATCTCCATCTACTCATCCAGACAGACAGAACAATATTAACAACAACAAGAGGAATATAATAACATGAGTCGACCTCGAATTTCGGTGGGTATTCAACCTCAAATAGCCCTATACTCTATAGTTTTGGGAGGAGCTTGTGCCTGGGGTAAGTACGGACGAGAAACAAACGAGAGGAGATATCTTAAGATTGTCTACTTTGGCGGCGGCTGCTCCTCCTGTGCTTTTTTACTTTGTTTAAGCGCATCATATCTCATATACTTTTATCTTTTCTTTTGTTGTTGTTATTGTTTGGACTTTTATTAGCGGCATACAATGAAAAATATGTTCGAGATCAAGACGAATTGGATTCGAAATTACGCAACAAATATTATGGAAGTATGCAGGAAGCCAAGGAAAAGACACCCCAATTGACCCAAACAATCCGTAGTGGTATTGTCAGTGGTAACAATAACAACCACAACAATAATAATAGGAATCATAGGAGTGTCGATGAAGCTATGAATCAACTGGTATGGGGAGGAAAGGCCAAATTGCCACCACCTCGAGACGAAAGCAGTAGTAAAGATGTGGAAGATGCTGGCGACACTATGGAAAGCTCGACATTATCATCAGAAGCAGAGGCAGAAGCAGAAGACGATGATTTTATTTCCCCCACAACAGGGAGCACTACAACCGAAAAGAGCAAAAAGGAAAAGAAAGACAAGAAGAAGAAAAAGAAAAAAAAGAAACGACGCAAACGACGATCATCAGAAACAGAGGAATCTAGTAGTACAACCAATATAGTGGTGATGCAATCGCTGGCAGCTGGAATTGCAATAGGAGCTGCCGCCGTGGCAGCTACCGTCTTTCTAGGTGGCAGCAGTAAACCTAGGTAAAGTCTAAAGACAAACAATATCGGACTTGAACAAGAAATACTGCAACGGATCGGTAGATGTGTTGTTCGACCTGCCTCTCAACTACAATATTCGTTGTTGTTTGATTACTTAATATGATTACTGACTATTGATATAAAATAATGTGAACGCAGCATTGTACAACATGAAAAAACCTAAATGGTGTGAATGCGCATTTCTCTTTTCCTGCAAGGGGGGTATCCCTATCGGTGTGTACAGTCTCAAGTCTGGAGCTCTTAACCCATATTGGCAAAGTCCATTGCGATTTTATCCTCCTTGGCTTTCTTGCGATTGAACAACCAGTTGGTAAAGAGAGACCAAAGTGCGGGCCCATATAAGACGCATCCAATTAGAGAGATCAGCATCGCACCAATTAAAATTCCCACAAATGCCGATTGGGATGGACTGAGATTACCAAACCATCCAAACGAAGATGACTGTTTCTTAATGCTGCTACTGGTGCTATCATCGTCGTCACCGCCACCACCTCCAGAGCCTCCACCGTTGTTGCTGTTGGAAGAAGTTTTATTGTAGCCGGCCTGGACATAGGCTCCGCCGCCTCCATTTGCTTGTTTCTTGTAGTTCTGATTCTTCCAAAAGTACGCAGTATTGTTGGTGTTGTCAAAGTAATCATCATCATCGTCTCTCTGCCACAAGTAATTGTTGTACAACACTCGCGATTCACCTCGCAATTTCGTTTCCACACGTATACTGAAATCGTGACGGGTACACTCCCACAACACCAGCGTTCCGAAGACTATGGAGCAGACGGTCAACAACAAATTTGATCGTTGCATCTTTGTATATTTCTAGGGTCTTGCTTGCTTGCTTGTTTGTTTCCTCGAGTGCTATGGACTAGAAAGTGGAAAGGGACTTGTTGGCTACAGGTGAGGCTTGTAGCGGGAAGAGGATGAAACTCTAGATACTGTTTGTTGATGTTGATGATGCAACCCAAGAAAAAATTAGAGGTTAGTAATCGAATTCGTTCCTCATTGCTTTTTCACCGCGCACCATTCATTCTTGTTTATAACCGACAAATACGCGCTATGCCGATCGTTATACGATCAGTTGGTACAGTACGCTGTAAAGTTTCAATAGCTCAGGCTGGTGCACGTTACAAGAGTGCAGGAGCTTAATTATTGATTTTATACGAGCAGATATATATGAAATGTTCGAACACACCAAAAACATTGAACCAACGACCAATTCTGTCGTGTGAACGTCTGACTGTATTGGCTCTCTGATTGACTGCAACGACTGAAACTTCGAACACACGAGGGTAGTAGTAGTCAGTCTCTTTCTTTGCAACAAACCTACTGACAGGAGGTTGTGACTCGTTCATGTTATCGTCTTTGCCACAAGTATCGGTTTTAAGAATTCTGGGAAGCATCACTGCCGCTTGTGTTGACATTGACGCCCACTTTTTGAAGTGCCTTTTGCCCCTGTAGCAGCGTTCGTTTGGCATTATGCACCGCCATTTTTCGAAGAATGAGCGGTTCCCCCATAACAGCTTCGTGTTCTTTGTCGAGTTGCTGCATACCCCATAGGATAGATCCCACCAAGGCTCCCGTGCCAAGAAAAAGAACACTCAGTCCGAACAGCATGATCGGTGTGGTGGAAGGCATGGAATCGACTATTTCTCTGTACTCTTCTTCCTCCTGTTGAGTGACAGCTGCTTTTTGCCTCATTAGAGATTGCAAGTACTGCGCTTGTGATGTTGACATATACTTTGTACCAAAATAGGTTTCTCCGACCTTGATTTCCAAAATCCCCCCTTGTTCCGTTCCAATGACCAGATCTTCCCAACTGGCGATTTCCAGTTCTGCATGTGCTCGGAATTTCATGCATTGGTTGACATTGGTATATCCAGCATCATCGTCACATTGGAA
>JAAMXS010003177.1:0-19708 GCA_019693525.1 Cylindrotheca fusiformis | reverse complement strand
AAGAGTTCGTTCCTATCATTCCATTGAAGCGATTCGATGCCGCTGAGCTCAGCAAGCGGCTGAAGGCAAGCTCAATTGACATAGGAGAAGAAGCCAAAAGTCAGCTGAGGAACTACCTTGCAAACGTAGCATCCATGTACCGTGACAACCCGTTCCACAACTTTGAGCATGCAAGCCATGTCACAGCGTCGGTCAAGAAGCTGCTTTCTCGAATCGTCAATGTGGATGATGGAAATGGCCTGAGCACGCCGAGTGACGAGATTGATCTAATTGACATGGCTGGGCATTCCTATGGCATCACGTCTGATCCGTTGACGCAGTTCTCTGTAGTTTTCTCTGCTATCATTCATGACCTGGACCATCCCGGTGTCCCCAACGCTCAGTTGGTGAAGGAAAACACCCGCGATGCGCAAATCTTCAAGAAATCGGTAGCCGAGCAGAACAGCGTCGACATCGCTTGGAGCATGTTGATGGATAAGGAGTATGGGGCGCTCAGAGCATGCATCTACCATACAGAAGACGATCTCAGACGGTTCCGGCAGCTGGTGGTTAATACTGTCATGGCCACTGACATTGTCGACAAGGAGCTTCAAGCTCTCCGCAAGGCGCGCTGGGAGACTGCGTTTGCAGAAACATCCATCCAGGATGACAACATTTCCAGCGAGGATTGCAAGGCAACAATTGTCATCGAGCACTTGATTCAAGCCTCGGATGTATCACACACCATGCAGCATTGGCATATTTACAAATCTTGGAACGAGAAGTTCTTCATGGAGTGTTATTCTGCGTACAAGGCCGGCAGAGCTGGCTCTGATCCCAGCAAGAATTGGTACAAGGGGGAAATTGGCTTTTTTGACTTCTATGTCATTCCTTTGGCAAAGAAGTTGGACGACTGCGGCGTCTTTGGGGTATCGTCTCATGAGTATTTGAACTACGCCCAAAGCAATCGTGATGAATGGGCTCGTGAGGGTGAAGGAATAGTCGAGGAATACTTGGTAAAATTTGAAGACAAGGCCTCACAGCAGTAGCTTTCAGTCATTGTCAATAAAACAACATGAATACATTTTGACAGTATGTTTGTCACCATTGTCTTCGTATCCTTTCATTCGCCCTCTCTTGTCTCATACTATTATGCTTATTATTTTTTAGACTCCACACAGTTTCGAGTTGCATGCAAAATGACTGTAATTTTGTTGATGGTAAGAGTTCTACATACAGGGTCACAAGATTTGGCCTACTATGTAAAGTTCCTACAGAAAAGCCATGGTACTAGGCAGCTTCTGAAGTCAGCAGGATGAATCTTTCTTCATGGAGAGATGGCCATTGGCCATTGGCCATCATCGTTGTCGAGAGAATCATCCAAAATTGGAAAAAGTGATTGAGAAATAGGAAGGCAAGAAGAGACTCATAATTTGTGAGGTTGGTAAATGGTTGATCTCTTCGTATCTTCGACTATTTTCCTGTTTCGAATGCTCTCATTTTGTACAAAGCCAGCAGTCAATAATGTTCTGACATTGTCATTGAGATGATGATGCTATAGGATTCCAGTGACTGTGATGTTACGGTCGATGGGAATTTCTTTTATTGAGGAACAAAAAAATGAGAAACTTCAGGGGCCTAACAATATAGCAGCAAAAGAAAAAAGCTTCATTCACGAGGTAAACAGCGCGAATAGAGTCAGTTGGCTACGCGAGAGGCTTAGTTTCAGATGACAATAATGGGGATTCTGTACCAGAAGAAACGATGCCAGAGAAAGTGATTAAGATTCTTGAGCATTTGCTTCCATCAACTTGCAAGGCGACAAGAGACTACGACTTTGATCTGAAAGGGCTGCATTCAAGAAACATGAAAGGGGAGAATTACCAGAACCTGTTGTCGAAAACTTCATGCCTGAAGAGTCAAGTCAAATGGAATCAACAGTGCAGCCTCTTCAGGCTGATCAGAAGCAACGTCATATTCTGTACGTTGGCGCCCCCGTATGAGTGCAAGTTTCGGATGGCGGGAACTTGACAGCAGCGATGAACCAAAGGATATCCGTAGCAACGTGTTCTGCACGTGAGCTCTCCCATAGAGGGCAAGTGCCATGCAACCAGGACTGTTTACTATCGAGTCTGAGCAGTTATTCCTTTCGGGAAATCAGGATATACGAAGGAACAACTTAAGTCAGCATGCTGGTACTTCGGTGCGAAAGCTGGGCTGACAGCACGAAAGAGATTGGCAGTCTTCCATCAAAGATGCCCAAGGCATAGCAATAATGCTCGGTATCAACGAACAATGGATCCGAAATGAGAAAATCAGAAAAAAGATGGCAAATTGTTATGGAATGCACCGCCTACGGAGAGTTCTCCATCACGAACAGAGTCGTTGGAACGCCAGGTGATTGGCATGGCGAATGAGGGCCGACATGACGACAGTGTCATGGGATCAGAGGTGATCCCATAGAAATGCCCAGCCGCAAGTCCACAAGGTTCAACTGTCAGAAGGAATGCTTGCGACGAGACCATTCCCTCGGCCATGGTCAACGATACGAGCAAGTATCTTTTTGACCAAGGCTGTAGCGTTGCTTGCGGGTTCGAAGATCTCAAAGGCGTTGCAGGGTACATTTGATGCCTATCAACAATGGTTATTCTTTGGCGACGCGCTCTAGCTGTTCTTTGTTTCAAAGGGAATGAACGTAGTGAATTTTTCAAGAACCGACCTCCCACCAGTCGCATGGCATGTTGTCGACAACGCCACCTCTGGAGCCCACCGCTGGCGCCAACAATCTGTTCCCAAGCAGAAGAACCACAACCTCAAAATTTCACTAGACGAGACACTCAGATTTGCACTTTCCTTCGATTTCATTGTTTCCTTCCTCGGTCGTCTCTGATCCCCCTTCGGTTTCGGCTCCTTCGTCGAAATGGCCAGTCCAGATTCTAGATTAGCGGCTTCGGTTTTAATTGATCTGTCGCTATTGCCTGCCCAATAGGTTTGCGTCTGCCCCTTCTCCTCGACACATATATTGGGCTTCTGGGATTGATTCATGCTCGTCTTCTGAAAGAAAGTCTGCTGTGACATGAGATACTTGAAGGTCTGGGGAGTCAAGGGTGATGATATTCCTTTCGGGGAATCGTGCTGTACGAAACAACAGGTGTCAACATGCTAGTATTGGGTGCCAAAGCTGGCTTGGGAGTGATGAGAAATAGATAAGTAGTCTTACATCAAAGATACCGAAAGTCACAATGCTCGATGTCAAGGAATAGCGGATCCAAAATGAGAAAGCAAGAAACGATGGCAAACTGACACACAATCCCACCAAAAATGCAACTCTGAAGGTAGAAGAAAAATTGAGCAGAATGTGCTGGCCCTTCAACTTGCTGGACCACACCAATTTCCTACGGGACTATTTCGTGATCGAGAGTGTTGGACTTTTATGTCTCGTGTGTCTCGTCTTCCCTTCTAGATAGATAGATAGAGTGTCACGCCAATAGTATTCAATCTACTAGTCGAACGGCCTGTGTCTTTTCGTAAGTTCAACGCTGGTGTCTCGTCTTCCCCTCTAGCTGGTGCTATATTTCTAGTATATCTTGTTGTGGCCCTTTCTTATTGTCGATAGAAGCTGGATTCTTCCGCTGCGGGAGAGCGAACCAGCAGCAATGAACAGACATACTAGCCCGTTCGACTATACTGCACTAGTAGGACTAGAAACTCTACATCGGCGTGCCTTTCCCCTTGTCTCTATGATCTCTCTCTTGAGATTCTCCTGTTATTTATTATGTCCGCATAGTGATCACTTCATAATACTATAGGCACTGTTAACAACTTGATGGGCTCGCGTTTTCTTTTCCAATAAATCAGACATCCTATTGCCGAACCTCGCCACATGTCATGTATTGGCTTCGCGTTTACCTTTAGGGGCTTTTTTGCACAAAGGCAGGCACACACGACCACAATTTGCACTGGAATTCTATGGAATACACTACTAGTAGCGCAGTGGACTATTACATCTCCAAGATGAAGGCAATATTATCTCAGCAACTCATTCAAAACAAGATCACAATATATTCTCGTCGATTCATTCACAACAAGCCAACAAAGCGCGAAACATGTCAAAAGCTCCAAGCTACCCTGGTGATTGGAGTACTACCGGAAGCAATGCTGGGATGTCCCAGCATGATTCCACTTGCGGACGGGATTTTCCTGAGCCAGCAGAGTACACACCGCCAGCTGTGGCCAACAGAGAAGAAAAGGCGGTGACCCGAGCCAAGTGCTTTTTCTTTTTCTTCCTTCTCTTGGCGGTCTGTGGCACGGCTACAGCTACATATCTATTCATGGAAAATCAAGAACAGAACAACTTCAAAGCTGCGGTAAGCTATCAACAACCATAAGGTACTCTTATCACCAGTTATCCAATCGCTGTGATATTCACATGGTTCTTGACAACACAGTTTGCAGCTATTGGATCAGAGGTATCGACAGTTGCTGGACAGAGAGTTGACCAGTTGTACAGCGCATTGAATGCCTACTCGGTCTTCATTTCTTCAGAAGCCAGAGCTGATTCGAGCTCCAGTTGGCCATTTGTTACCATCCCCGATTATTCCTTGAAGTCGGAGAGCATAGCAGAGTTGTTTGGACTCCAAAGCCCTGAGATCATCATGTGCCCTATTGTTAATGAGGAAGACAGGGAAGGATGGCCCTCCTTCGTCTTGGAACAGGCACCGGTGTGGTATCAAGAATCAATTGATAACGAAGGGAACAACCGTACTGTTGAGGAATTGATGAACATGACCACACCGTATCTGAACTACTACAAATTCGATGAAAACAACATGGTTACTGTAGAGAAAGTTACACGGCCTGGTCCTGTATTGGCGAACTGGCAAACGTATCCACTTGACGACAGCATCAATGCACTCTTAACGTTACGAAGCTTGGACATGCTAACTTTTCCCGAGGTTGCAGATCAATTTCTAATAACCAATATGACTCTCCGCCCGTCAATCGGTTTCATTCAAATTTATGGTACTGGCGTAGGGGGAGAATTAGGTGATCTGATTGTCGATAGTCAGATTGTGCAACCGATCATGGAGTACGGCAAACTTGTTGGAGTGATCTTGTTGAAGCTGCCGTGGCTCGAGTTCTTCGAGAACCTTCATATTGACGGTCTCTCTGATACCATTGCTGTTCTACGCAGCAACTGCAATTTCGGGATAGGGTCATCTCCAACAGAAAAAAACGAGCTCTCCTATTTGATCGATTCATCAAGCGCTATTTTCTTGGGGCAGCTCAATGCACATAGTCCGAAGTATGATGACCTTGTAGTATCTCGAGTCGTTGTGGATGATGATGCGGCCACGGCAAAACTGCCAGACGGAGTATGCGTGCCTAAGCTGACTCTTGATCTGTACCCGACCGAAGAGTTCGAAGCCAGTTTTCAAACTTCCAAACCGAAACTTTACACAGTTGTTGTGGTCGCAATTTTCGCCTTCACAAGTTTCGTGTTCCTTCTCTATGACTACCTTGTTGGAAGACGCCAAAGAAAGTTCATGTTCAGAATCAAGAGGCAGGATCAGATTGTATCGAATGTTTTCCCTGCTGCTATCCGAGATCGATTGTATGAGGGTGATCAGAAAGGAACGAAGGATGATGGACTGTTTGATCCTTTGTGTAGTGGAGTTGGTGCCAGAGGAGCCCCACTGGCCGACCTTTTTCTCGAAACTACCATCGTGTTTGCAGACATTGCTGGCTTCACAGCCTGGTCGTCAGCACGGGAACCCGCTCAAGTATTCATTCTGCTTGAGACCATATATGGAGAATTCGATAAGCTTGCCTACCTCCATAATGTCTTCAAGGTGGAAACAGTCGGCGACTGCTACGTAGCCGTGGCGGGCCTGCCAGAACCGGATAAGGATCATGCGATGGCAGTCTGCAGATTTGCTCGTGACTGTGTGAAGGCAATGAAGGATACCACTCTGAAGTTGGAAGTGGCGTTGGGTCCTGACACTTCGGAACTGGAGTTGCGGGTGGGAATTCACAGGTATGGAGCACTACGGCGATGTCCATGAAGTGACACAAGCTTTGCACTCACCATCATGTTTCCCTTGCTATTTTCATGCTACTTACCAATGTAGTGGGCAAGTGACTGCAGGCGTCCTTCGCGGGGAACGAAGCCGCTTTCAGCTGTTTGGAGATACCATGAATACAGCTTCGCGGATGGAAAGCACTTCTGCACGCAGTCAAATCCAAGTATCTCAAGTTACGGCCGACTTGCTTGTAGCATCCGGATTTTCAACGTGGATAGTTCCAAGGGAGAACAACATCTTCGTAAAGGGGAAAGGGGAAATGCAAACGTACTGGTTGAAAACCAATACTGCCAAGGGGCCGTCCAAATCTAAAATTGACATTCTCACTCTCGATGAAACGGTAGAGTCGTCGGATGGAAGTGATCGCACAAGCATAGTCCACGCCGATTACGATAACTTTGATCTGGACGATGTTAGGGTCATGACCAAGACAGAACGCCTCGTTGAATGGAACGTCGAGGTATTGAATCCTCTGTTGCAACAGATTATTGCCTCTCGGGGAGGAGATGTAGTCGCGCGCAATCAGTTTCTTTTGAAGAAAGAAGCCACCATAGGAACAGGTAAAACTGTACTGGAAGAGTTCGTTCCCATAATTCCATTGAAGAGATTCGACGCCACTGAGCTAAGCAAGCGCCAGAAAGCAAGCTCAATTGACATAGGCGAAGAAGCCAAGAATCAGCTGAGGTATTATCTTTCCAACGTGGCGTCCATGTATCGAGACAATCCGTTCCACAACTTTGAGCATGCAAGCCATGTCACAGCATCGGTCAAGAAATTGCTCACCCGAATAGTTGATGTGGACGATGGAAATGGTCTGAGGAAGCCAAGTGACGAGATCGATCTCATCGATATGGCGGGCCACTCCTACGGCATCACGTCCGATCCGTTGACGCAGTTCTCGGTAGTTTTCTCTGCCATCATTCATGACATGGACCATCCCGGAGTACCCAACGCTCAGTTGGTCAAGGAAAACACCCGAAGTGCACAGATATTTGAGAAATCGGTAGCCGAACAGAATAGTGTCGAGCTCGCTTGGAGCATGTTGATGGGTCAGGAGTATGAGGCGCTCAGAGCATGCATCTACCATACAGAAGACGATCTCAGACGGTTCCGTCAGCTGGTGGTTAATACTGTCATGGCCACGGACATTGTCGACAAGGAGCTTCAAGCTCTCCGCAAGGCGCGATGGGAGACTGCGTTTGCAGAAACACCCATCCAGGATGACAACCTCTCAAGTGAGGATTGCAAGGCAACAATTGTCATTGAGCACTTGATTCAAGCCTCGGATGTATCACACACCATGCAGCACTGGCATATTTACAAATCTTGGAATGAGAAGTTCTTCATGGAATGTTATACTGCGTACAAGGCCGGTCGAGCCGACTCCGACCCAAGCAAGAATTGGTACAAGGGGGAAATTGGCTTCTTTGACTTCTATGTCATTCCTTTGGCAAAGAAGTTGGACGACTGCGGCGTCTTTGGAGTTTCTTCGCATGAGTACTTGAGCTACGCCCAAAGCAACCGTGATGAATGGGCTCGTGAGGGTGAAGGGATAGTGAAGGAGTATTTGGTAAAATACGGGGACACGATCCGACAGCGGTAGCCGTCAGTCGGCCACCTTCACATGTTCAAAACACACAACAACAACATTGTTTGCCACCATTATTGTCGCATCCTTCTCTTGATGCTTCTTGTCACCTTAAAACTCTGTACAGTATCACATCGACCACCTGCCGCAATTTTCTTCGCCATCTCTCTTTTGTCTAATACACCATACAGCAGTCGTGACCTCCATGGCTGTCTCATCTCGTTCTTCTGAAACTGCTGATTGGATGATATGATTGGCTGTTTTCGACGACGTGTCGCGTGTCCACATCTCACTGCGAGATTCTTTGCTATTGCCGTACTGATGTAGCTCCAATACACATCATACTTTTTAACTGGACATCAATTTCTACTAGTCGTAGCTACAAGGTAACGATCTATAATCGTGGATTATTGTCTTGCTTCTATTCTAGCAACCGATCGGAGGCATCAACAAACACACTTGTTGCGAGACTTACATCTTCCCGTTCTCTCATGACAAATCTGTTTGCTCTTTTGGAGGGGATGCACTATGATGCGGTATTCTCCTCACTTGCAACTTCTATGGATGCATGGCTCACCATTCTCATCTGAGCGAAGGAGCCCGACAGAACAGTTGCTCGTCTCGCTCGCGGGTGTTATAGTCTTTCAAACTGATGACAATGGGGAGTCTTGTGAGTTCCAAGCGAGAGAATTCGACGGAGCTTGGTTGGTTGCTATGTTGGAAAATGGCAAAGGAAGTTCTTGGCATGACAACTTGGAGAATTTATTAGGAAAGGCACCCATTGTTGCTCCTCCCAATCTCAACAGAGAAGGTCGTGGACTTTTGTTTGAGAAACTGTAACCAACCATCGGAATATGGCACAATCATCTCTGCCGCCGTCTATTGATACAAGGTATGATGCATTGGAACGTTGGCTGCTTTCCCCCTTTTTGTTTCCAGCAAGAACGCAAAATGCTCGTTCGTGGTTTTCCTGAAGTCAGGGTTCACGCCATACACAGAATCATCCCATCTGTCTCCAAAGCAGCCTCTTCAGGCTGATCAGGAGCAACGTCATAATCTGTACCTTGGCGCCACCGTATGAGTGCAAGTTTCGGATGGCGGGAACTTGACAGCAGCGATGAACCCAAGGAAATCCGTAGCAACATGTTCTGCACGTGAGCTCCCCCATAGCGGCAAGTGCCATGCAACCAGGATTGTTTACTAGTATCGAGTCTGAGCAGTTATTCCTTTCGGAAAACCAGGATATACGAAGGAACAAAATAGTCAGCATGCTGGTACTTCGGTGTGAAAGCTGGGCTGACAGAAGTGGTACGAAAGAGATTTGCAGTCGTCCATCAAATATGCTCAAGGTATAGCAATGCTCGATGTTAAGGAACAACGGATCTGAAATGATGAATCCGAAAAATGATGGCAAATTGTTACGGAATGCACCAAACAATGCAACTCTGAAGGCGAAGAAAATTGGGGCTACAGCCCAGATGGGCTTAAAAGCCCTCGGGCTCTAGAAATCCGAACCAGCGATGAAGTGACTACTAGGCCAGATATCTGCTCGTCTTGGTGTTCTTGTATTACACATATATATGTCGTGTTTTTTAACTATTGCTAGTACTAGTAGCTACAGTATTGTATAAACGATGGTCACGACTGGTGGGCTTAAAAAGAAAAAGACACGATGAGCTCCTCACTTCTTTCCCAATTCAGACATCCTTTTTACGAACCGGCATACTATGTATTTCTGGTGTAAGATGGGTTCGCTAGCGCCATAGCTGGATCCCTGGGCTCTGCACTATGTATTGTGTTCACGTTCTCCTGAAGGGCTTTATTTGCCTTGAAGGCATCTTTGAAATAGAAATCCCTCGGAAAGAGTCAGTCTAATATCGTTTATTTATATCGTTGCCGTGTTCTTGCCTAGTAGCTGCAGCCAAAAGTCGAAGCACGTTCGCAATTGCTCGCATTCGCTAAGAAGACAAAGGTTAGATGTATGTATGTCGAACCGTCATACTGGTTCGTGAATTCTCCCACAAGTGCTTTATTCGCCCAGAAGACATTATTTCAGCAAAATTTGCTGGAATCAATACTATATCTCTTCGATTCATTCAACACAAAATCAAGAAGTGTAAAACATGTCACAAACATCAAGCTACCCAGGTGATTGGAGTATTAGCGGAAGCAATGCTGGGATGTCCCAGCACGATTCCTCTTCTGGAGGGGATTCTTTCGAGCCAGAGTACACAGCGCCAGCGGTGGCCAAGCGAGAAGAAGAGGCCGTGACCCGTGCCAAGTGCTTTTTCTTTCTTGTACTTCTCTTGGCGGTCTGTGGCGCGGCTGCAGCCACATATGTATTATTGGATAATCAAGAACAGAACGACTTTAAAGCTGCGGTAAGCTATCAACAACGTGGTACTCTTGTCCAATCACTGCACGACTGACATGGCGATTCTGGACAACATAGTTTGCAGGTATTGGATCGGAGGTATCGACAGTCGCTGGGCAGAAAGTTGACCAATTATACAGTGCATTGAAGGCCTACTCCATATTCATCTCCTCAGAAGCCACTGCTGATTCAAACTCCAGTTGGCCATTTGTTACCATCCCCGATTATTCCTTAAAGTCGGAGAGTTTAGCAGAATTATTCGGATTGGAAAGCCCAGATATTGTTATGTGCCCTATAGTCAACGAAGAAGACAGGGATCGATGGCCCTCCTTTGTCTTGGAACAGGCACCGATATGGTATCAAAAATCAATTGATAACGAAGGGAGCAAACGTACTGTTGAGGAACTGATGAACATGACCATACCATATCTGAACTACTACGCATTCGATGACAACATGATGCTCACTGTAGAGAAAGTTACACGGCCGGGTCCTGTATTGGCGAACTGGCAAACGTATCCACTTGACGACGATACCAACGGATTCTTAACGCTACGTAGCTTGGACATGCTGGCATTCCCGGAGGTTGCAGATCAATTCCAGATAACAAATTTGACTCTTCGACCATCAACGGGTTTCGTTCAGTCTTATGCCACCAATGAAGAAGGGGGATTAGGCGATCTGATTGTCGACAGCCAAATTGTGCAACCTATCATTGAGTACGGGAACAAACTTGTTGGAGTGATCTTGTTGAAGCTGCCTTGGCTCGAGTTCTTCGAGAACCTTCATATTGACGGTCTCTCTGATACCATTGCTGTCCTACGCAGCAACTGCAATATTGGGATGGGGTCATCCCTAGCAGACAAAAACGAGCTATCCTATTTGATCGATTCATCGAACGCTGTCTTCTTGGGACAACTCAATGCACACAATCCGAAGTATGATGACCTTGTAGTATCTCGAGTGATTGTGGATGACAATGTGGGCACGACAGAATTGCCAGACGGAGTATGTGTGCCTAAGCTGACTCTTGATCTGTACCCAACCGCAGAGTTCGAAGCCAGTTTCCAAACTTCCAAACCGAAATTGTACACAGTTGTTGTGGTCGCGATTTTCGCCTTCACAAGCCTCGTGTTTCTTCTCTACGACTACTTTGTTGGAAGACGCCAGAGAACGTTCATGGCCAGAATCATGAGGCAGGATAAAATTGTATCGAACGTTTTCCCTGCTGCGATCCGAGATCGATTATACGAGGGTGATCGGAAAGGATCAAAGGAAGATGGACTATTTGATCCTTTGGGTGGTGGAGGTGGTGATGGAGGAGCTCCACTGGCCGACCTGTTTCTCGAAACTACCATCGCGTTTGCAGACATTGCGGGCTTCACAGCATGGTCGTCAGCCCGGGAACCGGCTCAAGTATTCATTCTACTCGAGACCATATATGGAGAATTCGATAAGCGTGCCTACCGTCATAATGTGTTCAAGGTGGAAACAGTTGGCGACTGTTATGTAGCCGTGGCCGGCCTGCCAGAACCGGATAAGGATCATGCCATGGCCGTGTGTAGATTTGCTCGGGACTGTGTGAAGGCGATGAAGAGCACCACTCTGAAGTTGGAAGTGGCGTTGGGCCCTGACACTTCTGAATTGGAGTTGAGGGTTGGAATTCACAGGTAAGGAGACTTTCGCCGCTGCACATGAACTCGCGACAAGGTTTGCACTCACATCATATCCCCCCTGCTTCACTATTGTTTTGTACCAATACAGTGGACAAGTGACTGCAGGCGTCCTTCGCGGGGAACGAAGCCGCTTTCAGCTGTTTGGAGATACCATGAATACAGCATCCCGGATGGAAAGTACCTCTGCACGCAGTCGAATCCAAGTATCTCAAGTTACAGCCGACTTGCTCGTAGCATCCGGATTTTCAACCTGGATAGCTCCAAGGGAGAACAAGATCCTGGTCAGGGGGAAAGGGGAGATGCAGACATATTGGTTGAAAATCAAGGCTGCCAAGGTGTCAAAATCGAAAATTGAAATTCCCACTCTGGATGACACGGTAGATATGTCGGATGGAAGCGACCGCAGAAGCGTAGTAAACGCCGATGACAATAGCGTGGATCTGGACGACGTTGGAGCCATGACAAAGACTGAACGCCTTGTTGAATGGAATGTCGAGGTATTGAGTCCTCTGTTGCAACAGATTGTTGCGTCCAGAGGAGCAGATGCAGCCCCAATCTCCCCGTCTCTTTCAAAGCAAGAAGCTACCATAGGAACAGGTGGAACGGTGCTGGAAGAGTTCGTTCCTATCATTCCACTGAAGAGATTCGACGCCACTGAGCTAAGCAAGCGCCAGAAAGCAAGCTCAATTGACATAGGCGAAGAAGCCAAGAATCAGTTGAGGAACTATCTCTCCAACGTAGCCTCTATGTATCGAGACAATCCGTTCCACAACTTTGAGCATGCAAGCCATGTCACAGCATCAGTCAGGAAGTTGCTCACCCGAATAGTCGACGTGGACGATGGAAATGGCCTGAGGACGCCCAGTGACGACATCGATCTCGCCAACATGGCTGGGCATTCCTATGGCATCACGTCCGATCCATTGACGCAGTTCTCTGTTGTTTTCTCTGCCATCATTCACGATTTGGACCATCCCGGCGTCCCCAACGCCCAGTTGGTCAAGGAAAACACCCGAAGTGCACAAATCTTCAAGAAATCGGTAGCCGAACAAAACAGCGTCGAGCTCGCTTGGAGCATGCTGATGGGTAAGGAGTATGAGGCACTCAGAGCATGCATCTACCATACAGAAGACGATCTCAGACGGTTCCGGCAGCTAGTGGTCAACACCGTCATGGCCACTGACATTGTCGACAAGGAACTTCAAGCTCTCCGCAAGGAGCGATGGGAGACTGCTTTTGCAGAAACATCCGTCCAGGTTGACAACATTTCCAGCGAGGATTGCAAGGCAACAATTGTAATTGAGCACTTGATTCAAGCATCTGATGTGTCACATACCATGCAGCACTGGCATATTTACAAATCTTGGAACGAGAAGTTCTTCATGGAGTGTTATTCTGCGTACAAGGCCGGTCGAGCCGACTCCGACCCAAGTACGAATTGGTACAAGGGGGAGATTGGATTCTTTGATTTCTATGTCATTCCTTTGGCAAAGAAGTTGGACAGCTGTGGCGTCTTTGGAGTTTCTTCGCATGAGTACTTGAGCTACGCCCAAAGCAACCGTGATGAATGGGCTCGTGAGGGTGAAGGGATAGTCAAGGAATACTTGGTAAAATATGAATACTTGACCACACAGCAGTAGATGCGCTTCGGTCACTTCCATATCAGTTATACATAGCAGCATCAATAAATGTTAAGCACGTCACACTTGTCTTCGTACTGCCCTTCTCTCGATGATATGATTGTCAGCTGGGATGATTCCAACCTAGCTTGGCTGTTTCTTCGTCATCAGCTTTCATTTTGCCAAAACATAAAACAGCATGAAAACAGTCACCGTTGTCTTGGTATCCTTCTCTTGATTCTTCTGTCACCTGAGAACACAGTATCACATGGAAGACACGCCGCCATGTTCTTCGCCATTCATCACTCTTGTCACGTGAGATTGGTGTCTGGTATGCTTGGGAGACAGTAGGCTCCTCGTAAGAATGTTTTGAAAAGTCTTTTGTCCATCATTGGTTGGTCACCAGATTTGGCCAAGAACTAGTAGCTTCTGTACGAGGCGAGATCTGCGCGCACACCACGCACACGATTTGCAACAGAATTGCCCATACCGTACCCATACCATACCCACATTTACTACTACTAGTACAGAAACGCTACTGTTTCAAGTGCTATTACCATTTGCCTATACTACACATGGTGATATTTTATCAACCTGGCGATCGAATCATTGTCTTGCTTTTATTCTAGCAAACGATCGAAGGATCAACAAACTTCGTGGAAGAATACATACTTGGGATTTGCTGGAAAGGAGGTGGCAAATGCTTCCCGCTTCTTGATGAAGCATTGCTAAAAGCGCGGTTTTCCTTTCAAGATGACCGATTGGTTCATTGCTATTGGGGGTCTCGAGTGTGTGCTTAAAACTGGTGCCCCTCTCTACTATCCGTGTTTCCAAGGCGTGAAGCAGTGAACAAATAATTTCAAAAGATTTCAAGGACCTATAGAAATGAAGCTCTATTGGAGCCAAGTATGGCCTACTCTAGTGCAACTTGCGAGACATATGCTTAACTTGGGATCTTTATCATTCAGGAATCATCCATAATGGGAGAGTGATGGAGAAAAGGTTCACAATTTGCGTGATACCTATCGATACTGATAAAATCATCGATACTTGAAAACAGGCATTCCAGCCAAGACTGTTTCTGTCGATAGGGATTACTCAAGGAACAAAAATCAGAAATGCGATACAGTCGATGGGGATTACTCAAGGAACAAAAATCAGAAATGCGAGATGAAAAAGCTGTGACTTGTTGGTTCTATCATATCATCAGGGACCTACAATTAGCAGCAGAAACCCCACACAAGGTATAGCACTGCAAATAGAATCAATTGACTGAAGTACCTGGATTCGGTTGCAATGACTAAAACTCGATTACCTGAGAGGAAGCAAAATCCCAGACGACTGGTTAAGTGGGTGGCTTGTTGACAATTCACCATTGATGGGCATTCGGTTTTTTTTCCCTCCCCCCTCAGTCTGTATGAGTGAGGGCATTCAAGTTGGAGCGTTTGCTGACAATTCAGAGTTTAGTACAACTAATTTCTTATTAATTAGTTGTACTGAGCTCCTTGAACTGATGTGGGAAGACTTCTGACCGGCTGCTTTCGGGAAGGAGTGTGAGGAGGTATGGGGTATCGTCATCAAACTGTATCGCCTATTGTATTTGTAGAGTTGAATGCTACGGCACAATAAGAGTCCGCAACGCAAGCTCTGGCTTTAGGTCCCGACACAGTTGCCATTGTTATCGTTCGTTTTGTCCCCCAAGCAATACGGTTGTCATTTTAGTGAGGGTGCGGTACATGTTGACGGCCTCCCCTAAATTAAAAACTGATAGACAGACTGATACGGACAAAGAGGAATTCCCTGAACAACAGCATGCATATATACAGTACCAGTTTGCTTGTTGTTTGCTTTTTAATTAACAAGCTCCATGGCGCGAACCCTTGATAGACTGACCGCTTGATAGATACCATGGACTAAGAGACCTTAAATTTGCTTGAACAACTGTATGCATATATATTAGTTTGCTTGCAGTTTTGTACTAAATAACAAGCTCCATATAGTGCGAACCCATCCTGCACACACAAGACCAAGACAAATAGGAGAAGTCACAGAGCGGCCGTTTTATCAGTACCTAGAATCCGTCTTACGTCAAGACGAAGGATTAAGCTCGTTTGAACAGAAGTTTGCTTGTTGTTTGCTTTTTAATTAACAAGCTCCATAGCGCGAACCCTTGATAGACTGACTGCTTGATAGATACCATGGACTAAGAGACCTTAAATTTGCTTGAACAACTGTATGCATATATATTAGTTTGCGTGCAGTTTTGTAATAAATAACAAGCTCAATAGTGCGAACCCATCCTGCACACACAAGACCAAGACAAATAGGAGAAGTCGCAGAGCGGCCGTTTGCTCAGTAGCTAGAATCCGTCTTTCGTCAAGACGAAGGATTAAGCTCGTTTGAACAGAAGAATTACTTAAACTGACAGTATCTATATATCAAACAGAAATGTGAACCTGTGACATAAAATGCGCAAAGGGCTTTTCCCGGTGTTCTTCTCGTAGATGGGTGAGCCATTATTCTACAAAGAAGAGGAGCTTTTTTCTTCTCGTGTGAAGACATCGTTTTGGACAATTCAAAGTACTAAAATTCTATTAACACAAGTCTCCATTTTCATAGATTCTTTCAAAACAAAATCAAGAAATTGTGAAACATGTCAAAAGCTCCAAGCTACCCAGGTGATTGGAGTACTACCATGTCCCAGCATGATTCCTCTTCTGGAGTAGACTATCCCGAACCTGTTGAGTACAGAGCGCCAGCTGTGGCCAAGAGAGAAGAAAAGGCGGTGACCCGTGCCAAGTGCTTTTTCGTTTTCTTCCTTCTCTTGGCGGTCTGTGGCACGGCTACAGCTACATATCTATTGATGGAAAGTCAAGAACGGAACGACTTTAAAGCTGCGGTAAGCTATCAACAACCATAAGGTACTCTTATCACCAGTCATCCAGGCTCTGTAATACTGACATCGCTATTCTGGACAACAAAGTTTGAAGGTACAGGATCAGAGGTATCGACAGTTGCTGGACAGAAAATTGACCAATTATATAGTGCATTGAATGCCTACTCGGTATTCATCTCTTCAGAAGTCGCAGCCGATCCAAACTCCAGTTGGCCATTTGTTACCATCCCCGATTATTCCTTGAAGTCGGAGAGCATAGCAGAGTTGTTTGGACTCCAAAGCCCTGAGATTATCATGTGCCCTATTGTTAATGAGGAAGACAGGGAAGGATGGCCCTCCTTCGTCTTGGAACAGGCACCGGTGTGGTATCAAGAATCAATTGATAACGAAGGGAACAAGCGTACTGTTGACAAACTGATGAACATGACCACACCGTTTCTGCACTACTATGGAGTGGACGAGAACAATATGACCACGGCAGAAAAAGTAACACGGCCTGGTCCTGTATTGGCGAACTGGCAAGCGTATCCAATTGACGATTTTATCAGCGAAATCTCAACGCTACGTAACTTGGACATGCTGGAATTTCCGGAGGTTGCAGATCAATTCCAAATAACAAGTTCGACTCTTCGACCGTCAACAGGTTTCATTCAGATTTATCTTGCTAATGAAGCGGGAGGATTGGTTCGGATTATCGATAGTCAGATTATGCAACCCATAATGGAGTACGGCAAACTTGTTGGAGTGATCTTGTTGAAACTGCCTTGGCTCGAGTTCTTCGAGAACCTCCATATTGACGGTCTCTCGGATACCATTGCAGTTCTACGCAGTAACTGCAATATCGGGATCGGATCATCTCCAACAGAAAAAAACGAGCTCTCCTATTTGATCGATTCATCGAACGCTGTTTTCTTGGGGCAGCTCGATGCACACAACCCAAAATATGGCAGCCTTGTAGTATCTCGAGTGATTGTGGATGATGCTCTGGATACAGTAGAACTACCACACGGAGTATGTGTGCCTAAGCTGACTCTTGATCTGTACCCGACGGAAGAGTTCGAAGCTAGTTTCCAAACTTCCAAACCGAAACTGTACACAGTTGTTGTGGTCGCAATTTTCGCCTTCACAAGTTTCGTGTTCCTTCTCTATGACTACTTTGTAGGGAGACGCCAAAGAAAGTTCATGGCCAGAATCATGAGGCAAGACAAAATTGTATCGAACGTTTTTCCTGCTGCGATCCGAGATAGATTGTATGAGGGTGATCAGAAAGGATCGACGGATGAAAGCTTGCTTGAGCGAGGAGGCGCTGGAACGCCACTGGCCGACCTCTTTCTCGAAACTACAATCGTATTTGCAGATATTGCAGGTTTCACGTCTTGGTCATCAGCACGTGAACCCGCTCAAGTATTCATTCTTCTTGAGACCATATATGGAGAATTCGATAAGCGTGCCTACCGCCATAATGTGTTCAAGGTGGAAACAGTCGGCGACTGCTACGTAGCCGTGGCCGGCCTGCCAGAACCGGATAAGGATCATGCCATGGCTGTCTGCAGATTTGCTCGTGACTGTGTGAAGGCGATGAAGGATACCACGCTGAAGTTGGAAGTGACGTTGGGCCCTGACACATCTGAATTGGAGCTGAGGGTAGGAGTTCACAGGTAATAAGGGCATAGTTGCTGTATGTGAACTCTGCACAAGCGTTGAACTCACCTTCATATTCGCCCTGCTATTTTAATTTTCCAACCAATATAGTGGACAAGTGACCGCAGGCGTCCTTCGTGGGGAAAGAAGCCGCTTTCAGCTGTTCGGAGATACCATGAACACAGCTTCCAGGATGGAAAGCACCTCTGCACGCAGTCGAATCCAAGTCTCTCAAGTTACAGCCGAATTGCTCTTAGAATCCGGACATTCAGCCTGGATAAGTCCAAGAAACAGCAAGATTTTTGTCAAGGGCAAAGGGGAAATGCAAACGTATTGGTTGAAAACCAATACTGTAAAAAAGGGACTAAGGCCGTCAAAATCGAAAATTGACATGCTCAATCTTGATGAAACGGTAGTGTTGTCGGATGGCAGTGACCGCACAAGCGAAACACATGACGACGACGATAACTTTGATCTGGACGATGTTGGGGTCATGACCAAGACAGAACGCCTCATTGAATGGAATGTCGAGGTATTGAGTCCTCTGTTGCAACAGATTGTTGCCTCTCGGGGAGGAGATTTAGTCCCATTCAATCAATCTCTTTCGGAGACAGAAGCCAACATTGGAACGGGTGACACTGTACTGGAAGAGTTCGTTCCTATCATTCCACTGAAGCGATTCGACGCCGCTGAGCTAAGCAAGCGCCAGAAAGCGAACTCAATTGATATAGGCGAAGAAGCAACAACTCAGCTGAGAAACTATCTCTCCAGCGTAGCCTCCATGTATCGAGACAATCCGTTCCACAACTTTGAGCATGCAAGCCATGTCACAGCATCGGTCAAGAAATTGCTAACTCGAATTGTCAATGTAGATGCTGGAAATGGTCTGAGTACGTCAACCGATGAGGTTGATCTAATTGACGTGGCTGGACATTCCTATGGCATCACGTCTGATCCGCTGACGCAGTTCTCGGTAGTTTTCTCTGCAATCATTCATGACATGGACCACCCCGGCGTCCCTAACGCTCAGTTGGTCAAGGAAAACACCCGCGATGCGCAAGTCTTCAAGAAATCGATAGCCGAGCAGAACAGCGTCGACCTTGCTTGGATAATGTTGATGGATAAGGAGTATGAGGCACTCAGAGCATGCATCTACCATACAGAAGACGATCTGAGACGGTTCCGTCAACTGGTGGTTAATACTGTCATGGCCACGGACATTGTCGACAAGGAGCTGCAAGCTCTCCGCAAGGCGCGATGGGAGACTGCTTTTGCAGAAACACCCATCCAGGATGACAACCTCTCCAGCGAGGATTGCAAGGCAACAATTGTCATCGAGCACTTGATTCAAGCATCTGATGTGTCACATACCATGCAGCACTGGCATATTTACAAATCTTGGAACGAGAAGTTCTTCATGGAGTGTTATTCTGCGTACAAGGCTGGTCGAGCGGACTCCGACCCAAGCAAGAATTGGTACAAGGGGGAAATTGGGTTTTTTGACTTCTATGTCATTCCTTTGGCAAAGAAGCTGGGCAACTGCGGCGTCTTTGGGGTATCGTCGCATGAGTATTTGAACTACGCCCAAAGCAATCGCGAGGAATGGGCTCGTGAGGGTGAAGGGATAGTCAAGGAATACTTGGTAAAATACGAAGACACAGCAGTAGCTGTTAGTAGTCGGTCACTTTCACGTGAAAAACACCAAGACCGTAAATGATATGCGTGATGCCTCTTCGTATTCTTTTGATGATATGACAGGAGATTGGCCGAAATATGCATCTGGGTGCATCTGACGCATGCGATGCAATTTTATCGCTATCAGACACTTTTGGTCCAATCCACTACACTTGAC
>JAAMXS010003165.1:0-18339 GCA_019693525.1 Cylindrotheca fusiformis | reverse complement strand
TTCCAATGTGCTGTGATCTGATTGGCCGCATTTGGAAAACCCTCACCCCACCCACCGGGTCACAAGGTTACCTATCGTCGAACGGGTCATCAGTTCATTTGGAGCTGAGAGAGTCCTTGGTGGAGTCGGCTGTTGGACTCAAATTTGTACGTCCAGTCCCTACGAAGGGAAAGTAGCATATTGGGGCGACAAAGCAAGATTTGAAAAACTGGAGAAAGACTATTGAGACATCGACCAATGCACAGGCTCCATTCCCACTTGGCTAGTCCAAAGCAACCTTCTACCCAACACTCGAATAGCCTCGGACGCAAACATGATCAGCGATAATGCAAAAATCGGGACCGGTTTACTGGCGCTTGTAGGTCTAGCCTTAGAACTTGTGATCTGCCATTAACGGTTGTTGTTCTTATTCTTACCAATGTGGGTTCATTCGTTTTAGGGCATAGTCTTCTTATTTCTTGGAATGCTTTTCATGTTTGACTCTGCCTTGCTGGCACTGGGTGATATACTGTTTCTTTTGGGATTGACATTGACGATTGGTACGTCCGTTTCGGTTGATTTCATTTGCCGACGAACGCAGATGACTGCTCACAACATTACCTGTCATCTTCCTCGTTCGCAGGACCATCTAGAACATTGCGTTTCTTTTCCAGAAAAGATAGATTGAGAGGAATCATTTCATTTTTCGGAGGAATATTCCTAGTCATGATTCGGTGGCCAATTTTTGGTATGATCTGTCAGTTGTATGGTCTGGTATATTTGTTTGGTCAATTCTTCCCCATTGCGGCACAATCTATGCAGGACACTCCTGTCATTGGCGACATCCTACGAGTGCCGGCGGTTGAAAATTTCTTTGCGAGCTTTGGAGGCGGAAACAACCGACGAGCGCCGGTTTAGAGGGCAACGGGTTTGGGAATGATTCGGCCTACAGAGATCGTGCTGCTTCTCTCAAAGTATAACCTGGTACAGGTTTATGTGGATTGGCAGGACAATGTAGCACCAAAGAACGAGATACCGGTAAAAATTAGACAAAAAATGGTAGCAAAAGCTCGCTACGAGGCCAATGACACTGACTACTGTGAGGATGGCATGTAAAAGAAATGTTCTTACTTTCGAATTGGAAAACCTTATACTATCTACAAATACCGAATACTCATTAGCAGCATTTAGTTCTTGTACAGCAGGGACGAAGTGGCCTCCAAGGCAGACGGATGGACATCTTGCTCATCATTCGGTGTAGACTGGATGAGCGTGTCGTGTGTCGTGTCTGTTCGTCCGTTTTCACGTACTTTCTTACGAAAATCCTTGTGGCTTTGGCGCCCACAAATCTTCGAAAGGTTTCTACCGAAATCGCAGTACACACCACAATCAACATCGACACGCTTTTCACCATCACAATTCATCTTTGCCAGTACATAGCAACGGTAGACCAACCATCAACATGTCAACTGCTGAAGAGGTAAGACATCGACCAAGCAGGCATATTCATCGTCTGGTCCCAATCACTGAGATCTTAAACTTACTTTTGTTATTCACAGTTCAAAGCAGCAGGAAACGAAGCTTTGAAACAAGGCGACACAAGCAAGGCCATCGAAAACTACACAAAAGCGATCAATGCGGATGGATCAAACCATGTCTATTACTCGAATCGTTCTGCGGCTTATCTGAAGCAAGGGGATGCTCACAATGCTTTGGAAGATGCAAATGCTTGTATAGGGTTGAAACCTGACTTTGCAAAGGGATACTCTAGAAAGGGTGCTGCATTGCATTCTCTCAAGAGATACAACGACTCCATTGCTGCTTACAATGAAGGATTATCTCGATTTCCATCTGATGCAGGGTTGAAAAAGGGACTGGAAGATGTTAATCGTGAAAAGGAGAATCCAATGGGAACCAGTTCTGCTGGAGGAGCTGCCGGGGGTCTTTTTGGCCCACAAATGATGGCACAAATGGCAATGGATCCCAGATTGAGAAAATACTTGAATGATCCTGATGTTATGGGAAAAATTCAGATGGTGCAGAAGAATCCAAACCTAATGCCCACTATTATGAGCGACCCCAAAATGATGGAGATGTTGAGCATGATGATGGGTCAAGAGCAAGAAGAAGAACCCAGTGGTCCCGCCCCTGCTCCAGCTCCGAAGAAGAAAGAAGAGAAAAAGGAAGAAAAGCCAGAAGAGAAGGAGGAAGACTGGTCGAATCTTTCTCCTGAAGAACGAAAGAAGAAGGAAACAGAGAAGGCGGCTCGGTTGAAAAAGGAAGAAGGCAACAATTTCTACAAGAACAAGGAATTCGAAAAAGCACTTGCAGCTTACGATGAAGCAATTGCCATTGATCCGACTAATATGACTTTCTTATCAAACAAGGCTGCAGTCTATTTTACGCAAAAGAAATACGACGAATGCATTGCTCAATGTATGGAGGCTATCGAGGTCGGAAAGGCAAACAGGGCACCCTTTGAGGATCGGGCCAAGGCATTCACGAGATGTGCAAAAGCTTACCAGAAGAAGAAAGACCTCGTAACTGCCATTGAAATGTGCAAGAACGCCCAGCTTGAATTCTTTGATAAAGCGACACAGCGTTTGCTGAAGACCCTTGAGTTAGAGAAGAAGAAGAGTGATTTTGCTGCCTATCAAGATGACGAGAAGGCCGAGGAAGCTAAACAACGCGGCAATGATCACTTCAGAAAGCAAGAATGGCCGAAGGCTGTTGCTGAATATGAAGAGGCGGTAAAACGTGCACCAAAAAATGCTGCTATTCGAAACAACTTGAGTGCTGCTCTTTGTAAAATCATGGACTTCAACGGAGCAAGACGAGAAGTTGAAAAGGCACTAGAAATAGACCCGAAGTATGTCAAAGCCTGGGCTCGCAAGGGAGATATCGAGATGGTTATGAAGGAGTTCCACAAGGCGATGGACTCCTACAAAGCAGGGTTGGAACTTGAACCAAATAATCCTTCGTGCAAGCAAGGTTTGCAAAAAGTGACTGCTCAAATTAATTATGGGCGACAGAACATGACTGAGGAACAAAAGAAGGAGCAAGCGGCTCATGCTATGGCCGACCCAGAGATTCAAGCAATTCTCCAGGACCCAGTTACTCAGCAAGTTCTTCGCGACTTTGCAGAAAATCCATCTGCGGCGCAACAGGCAATGAATGATCCATCTGTTGCAGCGAAGATTCAGAAGCTCATTGCCTCTGGTGTTGTTGAAACTCGCTAAAGGAACGTCAACGTTGGAAGTGACGTTTGCGAGTAAGAGATATGTTTGGTACCCCTTCTATTTTGCAGTGATAGCAATTGCTAGTTACTCGAGTTTTTGGTTCTTCAACGTTGCTTCCGGATGGGGAGTTAGATTGTCAGATTATGTCATAGGACGTATTATATCCTGCATGATGCTTTTAAAAAGAGAGAACAACGCGTCATCTATTAGTGACCATAAAAAATCAACCGCTTGTCGGTTATGCCCCCACACCATGTGCAAAGCCATGGACAATCATTGTGAAGCTCTCAACAGCCTTTACACGAGTGAAGCCGAAAGTGTTCGGCTCGCTCGTTGTCTTACGACCCCTTCCTGCCAGTTGTACTGTTTGGCTGTCTCTTACTCTCTCTGGGTCGACTCCATCGACTAACTGTCATCACCATTTCGGTGCGCTGCTGACAACTTCCTCGTTTCTGCTGAAGAGTCTCTCTAGTGCATTCTATACAATCACTGTCTGGGTTCGACACATTGATTTCGCAACTCCTTGCCCAATGTTTGGAAAGCTTGCACGGCCAACGGCCATGAACATTGTTCATCTTCAAACTCGTTGTTCGTCTGCGCTGGTTGTTCCAGTTGAACTCGTTTCTGATACTTTATGACCAAATGGTAACGATCTCTCGACACGTTCACAAACGAGTTTTTTTACATTGTCTCTAAAGATCTCACAAATGCTCCGCGTTTTCCCATAGGGTATATCGGGAAGAAGCATTTGAACCGTGCGATCGAAATAGTTCTCAACAATCCTCTTCCCGATGCCCCACGACCACTCGCTTTCTCAGTTCTCAGAGTACCATTTTTTCTGGAACCTGGTTACGACGAGAATAAACCTTTCATCGAAAGCAACCGAGAACGCCTAATCAAGAAATGGGGAGGAAAGGAGAGCTGGGAAGAGCAGAAACGTCGACATGACCTCAAGGGTCGCGGTCTGGAAGCCGGTATAGAGCATTTCAATTTGGATAGGCTTGCTGCGAACACGATGGCTTCGCATCGACTCATACAGCATATTGGGAAAACGTACGGCTTGTCCACCAGTGAGGCTGTTTACGACCGCCTAAACGAGTAAGAGATTTGGGAACTCGATGCATTTCGTAGCAGTTCTGGCGGGTCATCTAACTCTGAGCTTTCATCACAACTTCTCAGATACTATTTTGTTGAGGGGCATTCTCTGAACGACAGACCCAGGCTCGCAGCCGTAGTCTCAGAAAAGCTTTCCAGCTTATTGGACAGTGGTTCTCCTTCTCCACAGGATCTACTAGATTTTTTGAATGGAAATGAAGGTCGGGCAGAGATTATTCAAGCCTTGAATGGCCTTGAACAGATAGGGGTGCATGGAATACCAAAATTTATTATTGAGGGTTCCATTGTCGTGGATGGTGCAGCGAGGTCTGATGTATTCGTTGACATCTTTAGGGAAATTGAAGCGCGTGGTGAGATACAGGGTGGACCAGTCTTTGGGGATATCTTAGGTGTGACTGCAGATGTTATTCAGCAAGCCAGTCACCCGCCAAGAAAAGCAAAACGCTCTGACGTTGATTAGCCTTGAGAATAGGCCTGAAATGAGATTCTTGATGAGTCCTGAAATGAGATTATTGAGGCGTACCGAATCCATAGTCCCTACAACTGCAGAGAATGAAGGCAACGGAACATTTCCTGGGATGACTGCCTGATATTTTGCCGTTGGAATGATATTGAATTTGGGAAACTACACCGATTTTCGTTACTATTGGCTTATTTTTCCTTTTCATTCAAATAGACTTTGGCGCATTACCCGAAACTACGCTGCGAAGGATGCTTGTCGAGATTTAAGTTAATGAACAACACATGCGCTCCCAGAAGTTACTACCAAACTTAGGCTCTTCCTGTATTCGACTTCTTCACTGAAGATACAGGGAGGAATTTATTCTGTAAAATATGTAGCGGCGGAACATTTGAGTGGTCTTGGTCATCATCTAATCCCGGACTGTACAAGAGACGGGTCCTCGCGTAGGAGAACATAAACAACAGAAAGAGAGAATTCATGTGGGAATGATCCTGATGAGCAATGCTTCTCCTCCTCTGTGGCGACTGCTGAGGCTTGTAAGTACGGGTATAGCTCAGTGACAGGGTCACGTTCTTGCAATGAATCAGGGTTCATCTGCACAAAATTGTTCAACAGCTCTAATGTATCTGTGACAGGGCTCTCGGTTGAAGATCTTCCACTTGATGAGAAGGCGCGAACGAAAGTTGGAATTGCGTAGTGAATTGGTAGGGATCCCGATTGGTCCTTCTGTGTAGCTGCAACAATTGGGGATAATGTCATGGCAGTTCTTAAGAAACAAGCCGACTCAAGCTCCAAAAGCTGAGCATTTACAGCATCGCTAGTCCCTTCACGAGGCCAGTCCCATGCGTGCCAAGGACGACGAGCCGCGTGATGCAGTGCCATTTTTCCACCGGCGTCTGCAATCTCCATCTCACGTGGGTACATAGCTGCCACAATTCTTGCAACTTGCGGTGGACAGAAGTCACTCTTGAATGCAGCATGTACGAGAGAGAATTCGCCCTCATCCTCTGTTGCAGCTTTCAACAGAGACACAATCTTAGTCCAAAACAAGCTGGCGACGATCTCGACACGCGACCACACAAGGACACTTCCGTCATCGCTTCCAACAAGATTGGTTCTCTTTGAGTGTGTGTATCTCTCTCTCACATGTTCAAGTAGGCTGATGGTGCGTCCTGCCCATCGGAGTGCATCACACTCCTCAACAACTTCGCCAGGAATATGTCTCATCCGAAGAAAATCAACAGAAGGATCAACTTTCCGGACGAAATGCAGGTCGGCTTCAAAATCGCCCTGTTCTAAAGAAGCGAATGATGAGTATTTGGTGCACCCTGTGCTTGGTAGTGAAGTTGATATTGGAATGGTCACAGAGCTACCTCTTCCGCCGTCGTCAATCGAAAGCAAAGTGCTAACATATCGAATCCACAGCCAATGTACAGGGGTTAATCCAGAAGCATCTCGTTTTGAAACCGCTTCTGGAGCTCCCGCGGCCAAGAGCGCGACAGTTCGAGGCGGTTCACCTCTCATAGCACAGAAGTGTAATGGTAGCTCGCCTTGTGTGTTCCCCAGGAGTCCTGCCTTCTGGGAGGAAGGACACCTTTTCTCTGCTTCGAGGAGCAGTCGAATTGTATCTGGGCATCTTCCGTGAAATACCGCAGAATGCAGAGCGGTATACTTCCCACGGTAACCATTAAAGACACAACTCGCAGCCCTTGGGTAGTGCCGGAGCATGCAATTGACCATTTCATGTATGTTCCGCTCGATCCTCACTCCAGTCCCCTCTTCCGTTTGAAGTAGAGGGGCGTAGACATTTGCTTTCAAACACATAACGCAGGGAGGCTCTTCATATTCACCCCTGTCAGGTATCACAACAGCTTCGGGAGAGCTTTTTACTAGCATCTCCAGCAATTCCATAAAGTGATCACCGAACCCTAAGACATGGGACTGAAACCGTCTGCGAATCAGAACGTGGAGCGGAGTATAACCATCTACATCTTGCATAACGGTAGCCCGTTGCGACTCTGACCCCAACTCCTCATCTTTTTTCAAAAGCAAACCAATTATTTCCGGTCCAACATCATCGCAGACAATAGCCTCATGCAAGGGCGTTCCTCTTGAATCCAACAGATGGCGCAATTTCCTTGGGCAGGCGAGTAATATGGTCTTCACGCATTCAACAGGCGCTCCAAAACGGCATGCCAATGCTAAGGGTGATGGGTCATCTGACGAAGCAGCTTCTGCTGGATGACTACGTGCCCTGTCAATCGCATCGATAAACCTGTTCGATTGAAGCATCCCTCTGAGGTCGAGATCCCTCTCCACAACAACCGTCTTTTTAGTGGGTTCAGATACCCTCTGCCGTTTTGGTGATCTTATTTCGGAATCCATCTCATCTATTGCCTTCGATGCTAAGTACAGAGTTGTTCAAAATTATGAATCTTGAGGAGTTCACCTTCATTGATCAAGCGATGTTTTGTATTAGAAGTGCAATGAACAGAGGGAGCTCTGGTCGATTGTGGTTGTGGGAGATGACGAACCTATGTTTCACACCAACTTGACACGTCAGTACGAATTCTATTAAGGTATTGAAGTGCTCGTTAAACGAGAGACAACAGCTTCGAACTAAATTCGATGCTTCAGGTATACACCACAGATCGTTGACGAAGACAGAGAATAGTACGTACGACAACGACACTTCTCTATCTAAAAAACTCTCATATGGCGTAGGATTCTTGCCTGTGTCTGGTATGTAACTATTGTCACGAGTCACCGTCTGATGCCATCAATGAACGCACGTTTGCAAGAATCCAGCAATTCAACACAACCAAGCGCCTCCAAGACGCATTTCGAGTTACCATGTTAGTAGGAGAGCCTCCACAATGGCCCATACTCGCTGTCTGATCAAAGCTGAAGGCCCAAATTTCTTGGGTTTTGCCTATGTTTATTCAAACATGCCGAGCAAGGCTCGCCCAGTTCCTTCTGCAGCCGTTCAATATCTCGTCGATTGGAGGATGCCAGATCCTTGTGGGAAGCATCGCCATCATAGTCACATTGCGTCGTGTGGACTGCGTTGAAGAAATTTGGCTTCAAGAATCTGTCAACAAATCAAAGACTGGTAGATGTCAACTGTTCCGCCGTCGCCTAACCCAAAGTCTGGTGTCACTATGCAGTTCCTGAGCCAGCTTGATAGCCTTGTCGAAGTGGAGCGGATAGAAGATGGTCGTATGTGGTTCCATACCGACCAGCTCTCACTTTTGATAAGGTTAGATGCCCGATCGGTGCGAATTGTGGCAATACAGGCGAATGACACACCTAGGGACGCCGATGAAGTTTCTGTGTGTGACTCTCTTATCGCCAATGCCAAAGATGACTTTGGATCCCGACGATTTATCGTTTTCCATTTCTTGCAGCAAATGGAAGAGCTTTTTGTGCCCTGAGCTATCCTCTCCTAGACTTTCTCGGGCTGTCGCTAAGCAGCTGGCAAGAGACTTTGATTGGAAGGGTGGAGGCAATAGTGACAATCCTACGTTGAAGTTCCATTTTCTGCTGACTTAATCTGCTGTGATCCTCGAGCTTGTTGCTCTTGATAGTCCGTTTGCCACAGATGACTTACCACGGCCTGGATTCAAACTATTGGAATGTTTTGCAGTTGCAAAATCTGCTGATATTAGGCAAAATGAAATTATTTTTGATCCAACGTGTTGGCGGCAACATTTCTTATAGAAGCTGCCAAATTGCCAAGAAACAGATATTTCACGAAACAACTAGAACATGCGAAAGAAAATTGCCAAGCAGCAAAGGCACCAATATAACTATTGCATACACATGCAAGGGCGCTGACTCACCTGGAAGACTGTGCCGTAGACAAGGGTTTTTCTTTTCCCCCATTCGGTCGACATTTGAAAAAGTTTCAGAGAATTTGTACGAAGAGCTGTTGTGCGAATGGTCCCGTGTTCTGAAAGATTCCGGGCGGATGGTGCTACTGCTGAATATGTCCAACTTGCCAGCAATGACTGCAGCTACCAAGAAAGCAAATTGTCAAATTGAGTTTTGCAGGTCTCCTCCATTCCGCCTTGGTATGATCAAGGCTACAATACTGATCATCTCCAAACAAAGCCACGCTGTTCAAGCTGAAGGGCACTCAAGGGTAGGGAAGCTGTACTGGGAAACAGAAAGTGGATCTGGACGATAGCGTTGAGGTCTGAGGGGCTACGTTCTTTGGTTCCATGCTCATTTGCTGGAAGGTAATAGTGCTTCTTGTTGTGCATACGAACAGCTAATTCACCAGAAAAGTAAACATAATCAAGAAGCTACATATTATTTGTTTTGCTCAGCCTTTTGCTTTTGCTTTTTCAACATAACTTCATTCCACTTTTCGAACTTTCGTCTCTGCTGTTCTTCCTTTTCTTGCTGGCGACGATTCAAAAATCCCATGATTCCACTGTCAGCATTCGCCGAAGGAGGTGCGGCACCAACCAAATCTTTGGCAGTGAGTTGCTGGGGCTGAGGTGAGACAGAGCCAGTATCTCGCACTTCCAACTCTGGTTCAATATCAACAGACTTTCTTGCCATTTTCGCCAAGCCACCAAGACCTCGACTCATGCGCTCTTCTCGTGCTCCTCGGAAATACTGGACTCTCTTTTCTTGCTCATCCGCAATTTCATCTGCGTCCATCCCCTCGTATTGCCTCAATAGTGCTGGGATATCATTGTAGTTCTCTCTGGCAATTTCAATTAGAAAAGGAGTGATTCTTGCCAAAGTATTATCTTCTCGATCCATGGGG
The DNA here is from genome assembly GCA_019693525.1 of Cylindrotheca fusiformis. Lineage (NCBI taxonomy): Eukaryota > Bacillariophyta > Bacillariophyceae > Bacillariales > Bacillariaceae > Cylindrotheca > Cylindrotheca fusiformis. The sequence continues at coordinate 8,762 of JAAMXS010003165.1, read as the reverse complement.
TCCGTGTATGGTTTCACTCTAATTAAATTTTCTGGGCTGAATTTGACTTCCTCTGGATCATCGTCAATCACGACAATCCGATTTACATTCCTGTTCAACCTACTAATATCCTTCACATGAACACCATCTTGGTAGTGGGTTGCTTCACGGTAGAGGCGGTGCATGATGCAGCCATTCTTGTCGAGGGTCTGTACAACAGGATCAGCGATTCCATCAAGAGACGGCGAGTATAGCACGATTTCGTAGTACTGAGCCATGTCCATTAGAAATTTGTCAACTCCTGGACGTTTGGCATGGCGCCAACCGTACTTCCGGTCCCAGGTCGAACTAACAAGAGTGTTTTCTAGATCTAGAACAAGAGTGTGCGGAATGGGAATATCATGCGGGACATTGGGCATCTACAAAAAGCGAGAATGGAATAAGCTTGGTTGCGTCATCAATCTGATGATAGAGCACGAACAAGGGCATACCTGTGACCAATCCGGCAACAGCTTCTCGTGCGCTGGCTTCACATACTCGTCGCTCAAGCTCTCAATAACTCCAGTCAATCCAATCATGCGAGAAAATTGAGCAGGTGGGCTGTTGGTGTCACTTATCCCCCAGGCTAGCAACGCTGATGGTATTCCCACAGCTGCATAGATGGACCACTTCGACGCCAAGATCCTTTTGGATGCTCCAGAGCTAGCAGCGTCAACACCTGTTTGCTCTTGAAGAAATTTATTCGCACGTTCTCTACGGGCTGCTCTTAGTGCCACCCTTTCTTCCTTGGAAACGTTTCGACGAACAGCTTGAGACAAACATCGACCGGAAACAGATTGGAACCTATTGAGACAGCCTGCCGAGGTCCAATGGCCCGAGACTGAAGAAGCAGCACTCGATAATATAAAACGACTAGCAGACATGTTTTATCGGTGTCTATCGATGTTTCAGTACTAAATCAAGCAATTGGGAGTTGCGAACGTGCTCGTTGCACACCTATTTTAGTGGGGTACGTTAGGTTGGTGATGAGTCTTGTCGCATTCCAAAAATTGAACCATCGATTTCGGGCGGATCGCATCTGTAGTAGTACACGCACCACGTACGTACCAAGAAAATGTCGAAATGGCCAGCACCTCGCATCCCGCCAGAGTGATTAGTCACTAGTGAGTCAAGATTGCAGGAAGCAATCGGAGTTGACTTGGCAACCTTAGAGATCTAGATTAGGATTAAGCTTAGCACACAATTTTACAATCTAATCAGAACAAGACACTCCAACTCCTGATTCCGTTCACAAACTGGCAGTACAGAAATTGAGGTCAGCCCAGAGTAAAACTGTAATAATGATATTGATGGTCCACCTGGGATTGGATTTCATGCCTTGAAAAAAATATAAGATACATAGAATGTAAATAGCAAGAAGCGTTCAAAGTTCTACGACACACAGGATATGTTGCAGGATCACCAACTAGACGTCAAGCTGGCCGACGCTATGTGTCTCTACCACGACAGACAGTTAGCTTTCACCAAAAGCTTAAAGTAAGAGCTCTATGATTTTCTAGCTCGGTGAAATCTCAAGATCGATTCCTCGCATATCTTCGCAACCCTTTGGAGTGAACCAAACGAGACTGTACCTCTCACCAGAAAAAGGCAGAGTCCAATGCCTTTGTGTCCATCCGTTGAACTCAATAGCCTTGTACCTTATGTCATGCTCCTCTCCTTCAACCATGAGTTCACCCCCGCTGTACGTTCCGAGACCCACAATCAAGCTTGTTGACTGCCCAGCACCAGCCCCGCTGTCCGTATGTGGTCGAAATTGAGCATTTCGATTGATGGCGATGGTACTGCTAGCCCGATGAGGAAACAACTTTGTCTCTAGTTCAAAAGCAGCATGAACCAGCTCTGGGAACAAATAGTTTGACTTGGGCTGCTTGTTAATGCCACCAGGCATATAGCCAACAGAAAAACTACCGCTGGCTCCACCTTGACCCTCGGAAAAGGAGTAGGCCGAGGACCTCGTCTCTTTGTTGTTTTTGGCTTTCATATGTGCGATGGACAATGACTCTGACTTGGCATCCTCTGCGCCCGTGTTGCTAGTGGCGACCATTACAAGTTGCCTTTTTAAAGTTGTGGAGGGCCAGGTACCGCTTTCGTCGATCTGCCGTAGATGATAAAGAACTTTTTTATAGAGCTCCGGGACAGAGGAATCAATTTTCCCGTGTGATAAGGACAGAGAAGTCGTATCAAGGTCTTTACTTGTCGCTTCTGCCGCTGCAGCACCCGAACTGTTGGTGACTAATTTTGTTTGTTTCCAGTTGCGATACGACTGAAGGTGTTTCTGGGCAACAGTTACCCAAGGCTTCAAAATTTCTTCAGTCCATTGCTTCTCAACCAATAGCCGTCCACTTACTTCATCACGACCTTGCTCTAGCCATCTCTTTGCAATCTCGCAATATATTACATCCTGCCAGTCTTTGACGCGTCGTAGAGTTTTCAATTCATTGAATCCATCGGCATAACGATCAGTGTTGCGAGGACTTAGTATCGCTTTGACTTTGCCTTCCCATGTCATATAGTACGCTTCCCCGGCCATCATACCCATGGGCAATGCCGGAGGAGTCGGTATCAAATGCGGGTACGATTCATCAAACACACAGTCGACAAAGTCAGTATCTAGTAATCCGTTTCCCAAGGCCAAGAACACACCAAGAACTCTGAGAACTTGACCAGTAAGAAAGAGATCTCCGGTAAATGACAGCACAAAAAATGGTTTGTTGCAAGAAGTATCAATAGTGGGAAACCTCAAGCAGGCTCTATGGTAAAACCGATCCATTCGGCGATAAGCCAAATACTCATGTGCTGATGAGAATACGGGAACTAAGTGAGAAGTTGAGAACAACAGTCCGGTTGATACCATGGTGGCTTACCCATTACAGTCTCAGTAAAGTTGTGAAAGCGCTTTCTCTTGAGCAATCCCTTCCCTTCATTCTTTGCCAAGTCATTAGAATCAGATTTCTCGACTCCATTGTTGTTCCCATTGTATTCACCCTGCTTGTTTCGCTTCCTTCGAATGGACTTGCTCGATTGAGTCTTGCGTTTTTGCAAACTAAATCCTTTTTCCATAACTGCAGATTTGTCAGTCATATCGAGTTGAACAATCTGAGTTGATAGCACTTGCATTATCTTTTTCAGCTTGTGTAGATATGATCTGATTTCCATGTTTGGCTTGACAAACTCGGATTCCTCTTGTCGCGTCAGGCTGTTTTTGTGGTTTTCGGAAAAGGAAGGCAAGGCTTCCACTCCACTTTTCAAGTCTCCACAAGACCAACTCAAAAAGTCAATTGGCAGTAGATATTCTATTCGGCGATGGCTGACATCCATTTCTGCGTTGAATTTAGCCTGATCCATCTTCTGCCGACCCAGAATACGGACTGGAACTGGTGCTGACTGACACGCCAATTGGTCGTCAAGGATTCTTTGGACTCCATCCAGGAAACTCTCGCAAGTAGTGTCTTTTCTCAACGGCTGCAGGCGAATTGCCATTAGCTCGGATATAGCTCCAGTACCTTCATCCTGTGCCACAATATCCACGCCTCTGTGATCGTTCCCATAAGATCGACTAAATTTCAATGACTCCAAGTTGCTCTCGTCAATATCATTGTCTTTGTTGTCGACAATCCCATCTTGTTGCTTTTCCCATTGTAGAATCGCCTTGATCAACAGTCGAGCCGCATCAGTCCCGTTTCGAATGAGCGGTGGAGAAGATAGGTAGCCAAACAAAATCACTACTTTATCCTGCTTCTTCTGTCGAACATACTTGCAGAAATGAAGATAATCGTCTTTGTCGAGGCAAGCTCCATCCGTGTCTCTCAGATGCTTGAACATTTTGTTCCTGGATGAGAATTTCTCCCCACATCCATTGCAACTAGTCTGAGAGGATGACAACGACGACGGCTTATTGGTAACTGTCGCCATGTTCCCTCTCGTTTCCACTACAGGTTCTTCTTGACAGGAAAATACTGATGAACATTGAACAAAACTTGAAGTGTCATGGATGGCTGAAAATGTGGTGGCACTAAAGTGAATGCGATCCTGAAATGTACTTATGTAGGGTTTTGTAGAGTCTTTTTCAGTGCCTCTTTTCGGCGTGAATCCATTTGCTTCTAAGAACAGCAGATGTAGAAACCTACGACGATATAGTACCCATTGAGACCAAAGCAACCGCATCGTCTCCCATCTCGACAACAACAACGAGAGTATCTCGAGTGAGTCTTTAACCTATTCTATCAACTTTCAGTACTTTTGTGCTGTTTTTGCTTTTGCACCAAGAAAGAAAGCAAAATGGCTCGTCGATACGATTCTTCTACCACAACATTTTCTCCAGAAGGTCGACTTCATCAAGTAAGTACCATCCTCAAATGGTAGATCTTTGATGGATGTCGTGGTTGCTCAAACTTACACCCCCTTCTATCTTCAGGTCGAGTATGCTATTGAAGCTATTAATAATGCAGGAACTTGCGTTGGAATCCTAGCAAAGGACGGTATCGTCATGGCCAGTGAACGCAGGATTACCAGTGGACTGTTGGCACCTGCCAAGGTGAGTGTTGACAAAAGTCTTCCACATTTTTTTCATTCCGTCACTGCTTGGATTTCTCATCAAAGGGCGCTTATACTCTCTTTTCATGGTACAGGTTTCAGAAAAAACATATCAGCTTTGCAATCATGCTTCGTGTAATGTGGCTGGTCTGACGGCAGATGCAAATATTCTGATTGATCAAGCACGTCTTCGAGCAGGCCGTTACCAGTATCAATATCAAGAGCCGATTCCTGTGGAGCAGCTGGTAGAATACGTGTGTAATTACAAACAGTTTTACACACAACGTGGTGGTTTGCGTCCGTTTGGAGTTGCATTTTTGTTTGCTGGGTACGATGAACACCACGGCTTTCAACTCTATCAATCGGATCCTTCAGGAAACTACAGTGGGTGGAAGGCGACAGTAATCGGAGCCAACAACCAAGCCGGCAAGTCATTATTGAAAGCAGAATACAAGACTGGGGAAGAAGAGGGCGAGTCAATTCCAGATTTGCAAGAAGCTTTGAAGCTTGCCGTCAAGGTGCTGAATAAGACAATGGACGGGACTTCGTCGGCAGCGGCTTCGGAAAAGATGGAACTTTACACCATGTCTCTGGAGAATGGAGAATGTGCTCATAAAATCTTGAACAAAACGGAAGCTCAAGCAGTGATCGATGCTGTGGAAGCCGAAACTGCATCGGCTGGAGACTCTTAGATAAAGGAATGCCAATTTACTTTACTACGACGAACTATAGAGTTATAGTTGCTTGTTTGCCTGGAAATACGAATGTATAGCATGCCGCAATATATATATCCATTGCAAAACTTGCTTTCTTTTTGCAACAGTGGGCAAGCATACGCTAACTATGCTCTACCGTTGTCCGTACGTACGTCGCCCGATTGGGCTGAAACGACAAGTGCAAACAAGAATGAGAATAGAAAGATCGTTGAGGTTCTTTCTCTCTCGGTTCATTTCAAAAAATACATCTGACATCTGACTTTAACTACAGTTGATTTATGAATGCATCTACCCGTATTCGGATAGCGGCGTTACGGCATGCCAGCCGGTCTCGGAGAGTAGCGACACGCAATGAGCTTTGCTGCGACCGAAGGCTCCTCTCTTCCAACGTCCCAGCTACAACAGAAGTCGGGGACAACCTTCCTTCCAAGCAAATCGATTTATCGGTCTCTGCCAAAATTGAAGGAGAGGAGTCTCAAATTGCGACAATAAAGCTACGCCCGGGCGAAACCTTGCGAGCGGAGAGTGGGGCTATGCTGTTCATGACACACGGGGTAGAGATGGCTACTGACCTGCATGGTGCTTCGGCGGCTTTTTCACGAATGATGACTGGGCAGAATGTGTTCTTGACTGATTTCACCTACAAGGGAGATAAGGGAGAAGGAACAGTAGGCTTGGGTACTGACTTTCCTTCCAAAATAATCAGGCTGTCGCTGGAAGACTACGAGGATTCGACACTCATTTGTCAACGAGGGGCGTACCTGGCGAGTAATCCATCCGTGAACATTGAAATGGCGTACACAAAATCATTGAGTGCAGGGTTCTTTGGCGGCCAAGGTTTCATCCTGCAGAAGTTGACTGGTCAGGGTGATGTTCTTCTCAAGGCGGGAGGAACACTTGTCGAAAAAGAGCTGGAGGAAGGCGAAACACTTCGTGTGACATCTGGGAGCATTGTGGCTTTGACATCGACCATTGATTATGACATACAAATGATGCCTGGCATAAAAAATGCTATGTTTGGTGGTGAAGGCCTCTTTGTAGCAACTCTCAAGGGACCTGGTAAAGGTGAGCCGGCTCATACGTCTATCAAAGAACCGACAAACCTTCTTTTGGGCTGACACTTGCCGACCGTTTTAAGTATGGCTGCAGGGAATGCCGCCGGATAGGATGATTGCTGAGATTGTTCGGCGTGTACCAGCCGGAGGGTTCGGGCCTTTCATTCCTGTCGGTGGATCGGGTGGTGGAGGTGCCGACGCCTCTGGAGAGGGGGAAGATGCGGAGGAAGGAGGAGACGAATCCCCGGAGGAATTGGTTGCCGCATCCGATGCTGCCGTTGATGCGGACCGACAAGCAACTATTGCTTCATCAGGTATGATGGACTCCGATTCGGATTCCCCCTCAGCGTTGTATGGAGATGCAGCGCCCCAAAACAGTGCAGACGCATCAAAACCAATCGACACTCCAGGAAACGATGACTTCATTTCAGACAACGCATTCAGTGAACCAGATTTTGGTGATGAGCAGTCATTTTCGGATGACACTAGCTTTTCTACCGATAGTGACTTTGGTCAGCAATCGTCCCAATCTGAGTTCTTCGGCGAGGCGGATCAAACTACCACGGATGTGTTTGATACTGGTAGTAGTGGTGCAGGGGCTGGCGAAGAATCTGGTAGTGGATTATTTGGTACCCTTTGGGATTTTTTCATGGGAGATGACGAGTAGAAGACGGCCGCTCGACTTTTTATTGATCGTTCAAGACTCTAGCTACTAGTTATTAATCGCTTGACAGATCTCCGCAAGTTTTGAACCCAGCGACTACAGGTTATTGTTACCGGTCGAACAAGTCAAATCGTCTGCTGTGTGCAGGTACAGATTGCATCCTCCAATCAATAGACAAAAACTTGTGAACAAGTGATGCTGCATCAATACTTGCCCCATACTGCGAAGATACAAGACGAACACAGCTTCACACAGTCCGACGGCATCACTCGGAAGATTCTTAGATGCTGTGGAATCAAATACACCGGCAAAGCTCAAGATCCCAAGTTTCGACGATCCCCAAATTCGTTTTGTTCGTTTCCCTTTTCCTGATTTCTGAAACATCCTCTTGGACAATGCAGAGTATTGTGAGCCGATCCCTTGCCGTCCAGATGACTTCCGTACGATTTTCTTCTTGTAAATTTCCTTCGAGGTTATTCGGTAGTAAGAGAGGTGTTCCGGATAGCCCTTTAGGGACGATTGAAATCTATGACGATCAAGAGGCAATCAAAGATATTGACAAAGGTCGTTTGCGCGACACCATCCGGAGAATATCTAAAATCATAGGGTATGCGTCTTCATCTTGGCATGCTGGTACCGGGCATTCTGATCTAATTTCTTTGCTTTTGCCCCGTTGCAGATATGAAACATACGATGTCACATTACTGCTTGTCGACGACGAAGAAATGAGAGAAACGAATCTTGAGTCTCGTGGGATTGATGCTCCAACGGATATTCTCTCTTTTCCATTCCATTTCCCCAAACGACCAGGGCTATTGAAGGAACCGGAATTCGATATTCCAGACTACTATACTTTAGGAGACATGATGGTCGATGTTCCATATGTCATTCGACGATGTCAAGAGGACAAGGAAGACCTCGAAAGTGACGATGACGAGCGCGGGGTCTCTGGAGCAATGGCTGATGTGACTGATCCTGAGAAGAGAATTAATATGCTACTTGTACATGGGATGCTCCATCTGGTTGGGTATGATCACGAAGAGGACGACGAATATGAGGAAATGGTTGAACGAGAGGAACATATACTGGGAGAGCTTGGGTATAACATATAAATACGCCATCGGGCTGTAATACTTCTGTGTCAATTTTGGTTGATGCTCCAATAAATGAGAAGATTCACCAGCATTGCTATTCAGACCAGCATATGTACTAGGTGCGACAACAAATTGGCCCACAAAATCAACATACTGTACTACTATGTGCTCGTTTCTCCCGACCACTTCGAATCGCGTATTACATTGTCAAAGATTTGTCCTTCATCATATTCACATTGCTTTCGTCCAATGCTCACGAAGCTTCCTTCTTTTTTCTTTGAGAAGACTCCCGTTTATGGTGTCTTACTCCGCCGTTTAGGTGTGCAAGAGCAGTGACATCAAATGAATCCCGAGTCCTAAATAAATTTCGTCGATCGTTTATATACACCATCTTGTCGTCGGAGTCGTGCATATACCGTACGATTCACGAGCTCACTTTCTGTACTGCCGGCTACTACCGCAAACGTACGAAAAGACAAGACTGAAATTTCTTCCGGTTCCACATGAATAATTTTAAAAAGCAGAAGGCTCTGGCGATTGGAACGGTGGGTACAACTTTCATATAAAACACTGCAATTGAATACAGATCAGTCAGTCAACAACAAAACATGGGTGCCCGAAAAGCTCGCCCTTCCATACGAAGCATTCCTGTCAGAAGAAG
>JAAMXS010003162.1:0-47563 GCA_019693525.1 Cylindrotheca fusiformis | reverse complement strand
ATCTCGTGCAAATCCACATTTCATTGGCAAATTTCAGCATGATCAGAATTCCTCGATCGAATTGCTGGTACGATATATCGTAGGCTTTACGTAGAAGCTCAGTCAGAAGAAGTATATAAAGTAACCCGGAAACAGATATACTTTTCCGAAAGCTCACCCCCGCGATTGTTCTTCATTCAAAATTCAACGCCAGCCTACACGTTACGCGGAGCTCAGCTGTGCCAAATATATCCTTTTTATATACTTTCCCAAAATCTATCGCTCATATTAGTCATATTTATATACTATTATGAAAGTTTTGTCGAGCGCACAACGCAATGGTGCGTCTACACGGCATGCCAAATCCCCCTTGACCACAACGACAAACGACCATCATACTTGAACTCATGATGATGAATGTTTCCCTAGAGTCAAAGCGTTGCATTTTTTTATTTACGGTGGCATGTTTGAAGCCATCACCGGTTTATCCATTGGTTCCCTCAACGGCGTCGTTTTCATGTCACCACGAACCCTGTCGCTCACTTTCCCGCCCAGAACGTTATATTCATGGCTTGCCAAAATCGCCCGCCGGAGTCCTTCTTGCTTCTGATGATGTCGACTTTGAAAAGGAAATAAACATTGAAGACGTTCTTTCGGAAGCAGAATCTGCACTCGAAGTTGCCGAAAGTTCATTGGCGACCCCAACAAAGCAAGAGTCTTCTCTATCACTGTATCAGTCGGCCGTTGATTCAATCGCTAGTGCAACAGGGGGCGTACTTTTAGGATCACTTCTAGGATTCTTGTTGTATGTTTCGATTCCGGACATGGATATGTTAGTGTCATCTCTGCTACTTCCTATCATGCTTGCGTTCATATTCGGAACAGTTGGATTTGCCAGTGGATTTTCAACGACAAACACTAGTTCTCAGATTAGAACAGTTTTGGGTGATCCAGTCAAAGCTTTATTGACGTCTTTGGGCTTGATAGCAAAACGGCAGGTCGAGAAAAGCGCGAACGAAGTTAAATCAATACCAGGGAAAGTGGCAAAAACTGTCACGAAAAAGGCAGAAGATACGGTCGATGAAATAGCACAAGTTCCATCCCGTGTTGCTACTGCCGCCAAAGCCAAAGCAGGTCTCGCTATAGATGAACTGAACGACTCATTTCGGGGTCTCGTTAATTCTGTCACGTCAAAAGAGACCTTGATCCTGATAGCCAGCATTATTTCAATCGGAGCTGTTGGATACCTAGTGTTGGATCTGGGCATTTTCGCCAATACAGGCATCATAGAAACTATCTAGGGCAACTCTAAAAATTAAACTACTTGCTCAACTCATTTGGACCCTACTGATAGCCTCTTTTTGTTTCTTACTTCACCGTAGTTTTCATAATGTTGGGGATGTATTTGGGTTTTCGTCCCCCCCAAATTGTTCGAAATCATCATCTTCCGTTGTGACCTTGAAGTGAAAATGACGAACGGAGGAACGGTATGATCTCAATCATCGTTGGCACATTCCTTCTACCGACCTAACCAATTCTGGCACCACAAAGAAACCATGTCATTTTGGAGCAGACTCACTGGAGGGAGTTCTCACCAAGCACCAGAGATTGGAGACTATGATGAAGACGTCAGCCCCAGTATCAGCTCACAGGAGGATTTTGCTGATGGAGCCTACTACGACGACGACGATGACGCATACTACGAAGAAGAGTACGACGATGGAGCGTTTCCACTACCAGAAGGCCCACCACCAACTGAAAACGTCTTTCAAAATGTTGCAAGTCCTCCAATGCATCAGCGCAAGAAACTCCCATCGTCGCTCGATCAGTTTGGAACCTCCCCCGTTCTGCAGATCGCTAGAAATAGGCCAATGGATCCTGCCCTGGCACACAAATCATCCGGTTCCTTGCCACCACCAGCTACGGGGAATGTAGCACAATTTTATACCCCACTTCAATCCCCTTCGATGGATATGGGTCGCAAGCGCAGTATGGACCCAATATTGCAACAAAAGTTGGCTGCGATGCAAGCACCCCTTGCTGGCGGCGAAATGACGCCATTTCGCACACCGCTTCAATCTCCATCCCTTGGGGGTGGTAGAAAGCGTCCAGTGAGACTGTCCAAACCAGGGACTCCAATTGCATCTCCGCGGTTTAGTGCGACCAGCAACAACAAAATGACTTCTCCTGTGTTGAGACACCCAATCTCATCGTCCTCTCCTGTTCCCACCTCGGTTTCCACACCTGGAGGAACAATCCAGGTGTTTGATCCGTCAATCGCTAGTCAGAGTGCTCAAACACGGACGAGCGCAGCATCCGTGGAAGCTGCGGTGGCCACGGTCCGTGAAACCCTTTCCATCAAGCCACTGGATGAATCGTCGGATTCTGACAATGAGGAGGAACAAATCGTGGTGGAAGCAGCAGGCAATGAAACGGCCGGTGGCCCATTATCCGATGATGAATCTCAGAACGAGGCCTACGCTGCCGAATTGCCAGAGTCTGACACCTTGGGGGCTGCAGAATCACCATTCCAGGAGGAAATTGATCCAACCATGGCGGATGCTGCTGAAGATTCGAATTGTGATTCTGATGTTGCCGGAGTTGCAAACATTGATCCAGGAGCTGCAAATATTGATCCAGGAGCCACGGAGAAAAGCGAGGATAGCAACAGCGGAGCAGAATCTGGTGAAGAGGGGGAATACGAGGACGATTGGGATGCCCCTGATGAGAGAAGTCCAACAGACGCCCGAGAAGAAGAAAACGACATTCTTGCTGTCTTCAACGATGAAGGGGACCATTCAGATGAGAGCAATTACGTGGATGATGACACTGGAAGTCGAGGTGACGGGGATGAGCAGTATGATCAGGGTGAAGAGACCTCGCTAGGATCAAATAGAGACCCGGTAGATGTCCTTGCTGATGATGACCAAGACATGGCAAACATGCATCGAACCCAGAACGACTTTTTCGAGGAGGAGAAATTTCCAGACACGCCTCCACAAGAACAGAAGCACCACCATTTTGTATTTCTTAGCGATCAGAAGAATGTCCCATCCGAGTTGAAGCGATTGGAGGAAAAGACCAGGAGGCGACGTCGAGAATTAAGGAAACAATTCCATGATTTGGAATGCCAAGTAGGCCTTGCGGCTTCAAAGTTCGCGGAAGAAAAAATGGATCTAGGACTTGCAATCAGAGATACTTTTGATCGAACGTGTTGTCGCCCATTGGAAGCTGCGGCCGAACGGGTTGTAATGGAACTCGAAACACTAGATCGGCGTCATAATGTAGTCGAGCTTGAAAAGCAAATGTCGCGGCTAGACAATCAAATGATGCGTCATGTGCACGTTGCTTTGAGTGATGCCAAACGAGATGACCTCGACAGTCTGCGACAGGATTTGCTACTGGAAATCATTCCAAGCATGCGCATTGAAAAATCAAAGGCAGACAAGATCGAAGGCGGAGTGGTTCGGCGCTATGAATTGAATGCTGGGAACGTAGCCAAAATGTTCCATGAAGAATCTGCAGCCCGTAGAGCAGCGCTAGACAAACTAAATAGAAGAGTGAAAAGGATGCTTGCACAAGAAGAACAACGGTCTGATGATGTACTTGATGTTGTAAGAAACATTCGAGAGCGGATACAGAGAGAGCGCAATGAGCGAATAGCTGCCGACAAACATATTATGGAAGATATTACCAGAACGTCAGTGGCCATGAGGCGCGCATTCCTTGCAGCGTTTGATGATTCTTCCAGTTAGAGCTCGATTGGATCACAAACCGTGGAGTCGAACTACTCTCACATGTCATAAGTCATAACCTACTGCCTCTTTGATCTACCATTAATAGCGACCATGATGTTCTGCACTCACATAGAGTCACGTAACATGAACGCCTCGGCCGTGCTTTTAGAGTGCAGAAACCCTAAGCATCTTTCTAATTTGTACTCAGCTCTCAAGAGTACCCTGAAAAGGTTCTTCATTCGTCCATGGTAGTGAGTAGAGGTAGAGAGTGTGACCACAAAGCTTCTTGCTGATTGCTGCAACAATATAATAGCTCTCTGTCAGCAGCGTTTTGGATGGTCTTCCCATACTGTAGTCCTCGAATTCAAGTGTGGAGGGTATTTGTCCAGTTCTTACCAGCGGGATTGAGCGTTTGACCGCCAACCGCGGTCCAGTGCAATTCGCGACCGTCAACAGCTCATTTTTCTTGCCGATGAGCTTGATACTTTGTTTGAAGCCTTGGGAATGGAATCAGCAGATCTTCGAATAAGAGCTGTCTCAGTATGTCTTTTACGAAAGGAGAACGAAAGCTGAGGGTACTAGTCATCACAATGGGGGGTGAGAGAAAGGAGTGCATCGAATCACTCTTCAACCACCACTCTATGAAGGATCATTTCGAGCCTCCTGGGTTTAGCCCTGGCGTTCCTTCTCGGACCCTGAGGAATCGATTTGAGTTCTTCAGAGTTGCCAATGAAGCTGGGATTTTGCCAGAGCAGGAGTGGGAAGCAATAAAGAATGGACAAGAGACGTATTCCCTGCAGAAAAGCACTGAATCCTTCTTCGACTGCCTGGAAGGAATCCCAGTCACTGAAGGCCGCTGGGGGAGTGCAAGCGATAAAAAGCTACATTATTCTGTGGAACTTTGGCGTAAGGCTAAGACAATCAATCGCGGTAGGGCCGTGTTGGGGTGTACATTTGCCCACTTGATAGCTATGAAGAAGTTTGTTGCGCATTCCTACGATATACTCATCGAAGACAATGTCAGGGTTCCTATAGAGTGCTGTGCCGATAGAATATGGGAGACGATATTAGCATCCATGGAATTGAGTAGCCTTGGCACACCTTCTCACTTTCGATTCTATGGGTACCTTGGATCCATTCCAAATTTGAAGTGGATTTATAATTCCCACCAAGAAAAAAGAAGACTTGAAAGGAAACCCGTGGACCAGATGATCTCTATATTTCCACTACCAACACCCAAGAATCTTGAGGAAGATATTGAATATTTAGGAGAATGCGAAAGTGATGACGATATAGATGATGATGGCAAACAATTGGGAGCTGATGACTCTACGAAAAGACGGAAACCAGGTGGTAATTTCATATGGGGAGCATATGCATACTGGATTTCAAAGGAAGCATACGAAGGGTACTGTACTTTGTTCGATGTTTTCATCGTTTGGGATATTTCTTGATTAGAAGACTAACAGCTTTGCCCCAAGTGTGTTGCAGCGCCTCAGAATCGATGTTGGCGCACTGTTATTCCGAGGCAACCGTGCAAGATATTACTTTGTGAAACCAATCGACAAAATTCTCCCGAGGCAAATAGCTGCCAAGTACGGACCAGAAAGTGTTCAGCTATCTACTCATCCTGCCTTTTACAGAGCTCCCATGCTGACAAGCAAAATTCACACGAAATGGGATCCTGAGTTCTGCAAGAGTACGGACTATCAGCTGCGGCAAACAGGTTTGGGTTGGTCAGACCTCTTGTTGACTTCGACTGAGCTTCACGTTGTGCGGCACCATGATGAAACCGGACAATGGTTAACGCCATCCCAGCTCGCTAGCTCCGTGGAAAAGGAGGGGGATAGAAAAGGTGAACTATTATAATATAGACTAGGGTTGATTCGTTGGACTAAATCACACAAAAACCTTCAGCCGGCGAGCTAATCTGATACAGTAGTAGTATTCATAACCGCTAAAACCGAACAACAAAGCCCCAGTCGCCACTGAAGGAATAGGGAAGAGATGATTTCCTAAATTTTCATTCCCTATTTTCGCCTTGCCAAGCTTCAAAACTTATAACACTCATCATGAAGTGCTTCCTATGCATGTTGATGATGATGACAACATCTGCCTTCACTTTCCAACAAACGTTCGGCTGTCGGGTGTGGACATGCAGTGGTGGCCACAACCTAAGGCTAAGGAAGAGTGGAACCAATGAACATCACATAATTTTGGAAAAGGATCAATTTCTTACTTTCCCTGTTTTCCCTCTACGAAAATCAGTTCTGCTCCCTACCGAAACGTTGAAGTTGAATCTTTACGAGCCAAGATATCTTGCTATGTCAGAACATATCCTGGAACAAGATGATCCCCTCTTTGGTGCCCTGTATGCTTCCGAAAAGCCACAAATCGTGAAAGGAGGGAAAGGTCCAATTATACCAATGCTGGATGTCGGTGACATAGGTGTTGTTTGTTTTGTGAAGGACTGGGAAGAGGGAACTGTGCCAACGCAAGATCCTTCGTTTACCAGGCGGAGAATACGGCTGAATGCACTTGCCGTTTCTCGATTTCGCATTGAAGAAATTGTATGTGATGGAGCAGCATCGGCTAGATTGGACGATCCTTCTTTCATTTTGGTTAGGGCTTCTATAGTTACAGACGAAAGATCGTCGGAAAGTCCAACTCTGCGAAATGTTGAAACCGATTTACGGGGCGGGATAGCAGCTAAGATTAATACTGCTGCCGTGGGACAGAAAAGTGTGGAGAAACTCCTGGCTGAAGTTTTGTCAATTGTGTCGTTCAAGGGTCACAATAGGATTGATCAGCGACATGAATTGTTTTCATTTCTAGCAGCTGGAATCCTTGCTCATGAAACAAGGTGGGGCAAAGGGTTACGAAAAATAGTACTAGAGTTAGTATCGACTGATGAGAGGTTTCTCACGGTTTCAGAATGGATGTAACTTTATATGCCCTTTTGAAAATCGACAGAGAGATTTCTGCATCGTACCCAAATAGCACATTGCAATGGAGCGAGCCTGTTTCATTGAAAACTTGGTGATACTGCCTCAATCACTTGGTTACGGCTGCAGTGGACCGCAATATTTGGGTATTCCAACATAAAAAAGAATCGTGAGGGGAATGTACGGTTGAAGTACTTGCTACGAAGTCAATAGTGGACATCATTGCAGCAGTCAGCAGAGAAGTACTGTTCGTGGGATAGCGACAATCAAACGTAGACTGGTAGTTCGACGGTTATTATTTCCCACGGTTTTGTCAATACCAAACCTCATGGTGGAACTTACTCTGCAAAATGCTCAAGTTCGACTAGGTTGCAAGTCAAAAACTATCTATCCTTTTTCGTCTCGCCCAACCCGCCCTCTTCAGATGGCACATCTCCACCTCCTTCGGTTGGACGTGCTTCGTCGACTGGATACAGCCACCTTTGATAAAGATAGATGAAAAATACAACATCATCACGGAAGCACGATATACGGGCCATCGTAGGCATACGGATGATAAAGGAGAAAAGATCGTCGATGAATGTGTTCAGACTCTTGTACACCATAACGCGCCATGGCAAGTGAGCTACGCTCTTCATTTTGTAGTTCAAAAATAGCTGAGGAGTCATCAGCACAAAGCCGAGAGCGTAGACTGCCGACGACGCGGATGTAATCAACCAAGAGTACCAAGTGGAATGCTCTTCAGTGATGAAAGAATACAGTGTATAGCCTGCTACCAGCGGGAGCAACACTGTCGAGAGTTTCTCTGTAGCAATCCTATCGCACTCAATAGTCAAAGCATGCAGACTATGCTGAGGATTGTCTTTGCCAACTGAGTCATCACCACTACGGTCGTATGATCCTACCCGGTCAATATCCAATCGCGTTGCACGGATTTCTAATCCTAAAACCCGTGGTAAAAGATTCCACCAAGCAGCAGGATGAGAATTGTCCACTTTGACAACTGCTAGACCAGCTGCACGTTGGCATTTCCAGAGGGCAATTAAGACTCCACATGCACTGGGCACAATCATCAAAAGCGACGATTCCTTCTCAATCAAAAACAGGACAATTATGAATTGTCCAATCATGTCAAGAAAAAGAGATCTGACACTGAGTCCAGTGAGATCTTTGTTGTTTCTCCAAAAAGAAACCTCGTTCTTAAAAGTTAGAAATTCAAACAGAAGGTGAAGGGCGCTGGCAAGCATGGTAATTCCCAGCAATGTAATATTCGTATCCGCAATTAAACGGCGTAGATCATCGATATCTGACTGGTCAAACCCAAGCTCCTTCTGGGACTCAATCGCTTGAGACAGATGCGACAATAGGCGCCATCGAGCAGCGCTGATGCTCCCTGAAGTAGCTGTTGCCTGGTGAATCTGGCTGTCGTCTTCTACATCGCTCCTAGAAAAAGAGATACGCAGGGGCAAGCTAGATATTGTGCTGTTGAGGGGGATATACTTCTCAGACGTCAGTCCAATTTCGTCGACGTGCAAGACTGGAATATGAGCAATCGAAGAGGGATGCTCTTTGCTTCGAATAACGCGCACAAGCTCCATCCCTGAGACACGCGCATAATTCATTGGGTACGAATCCTCATCAACCTGTCGATGGAATCGAACAAATGTTCAGCAAAATCAGGATCAGGAATTGTGGAGGCAAAAAACCTGTACCCACAAACTACTTACTAAATACTTGACGGCCACCTCCGGTTTGAAATATGGATAGCCTTCATTTTCTTCCTTCATCCGCTGAGCATTTTGGTAAACTTCGAAATATTTTGGTTGGGCATGCTGCATGTCCCAAGGTGGAGAGACAGCTGTGTTGTCTCCTAAGATATACTTCTTCAAAATATACGTAATGTCATGATACAAAATACGCCCGGGTTTTGTTATATGATTTGGCACATCATACTTCACAAGACCAACCTGTCCCAACAACAAAGAATGGGATCTCGATGCTTGCCCTATCTTGGCGGCTGCGTCGCTAGGGTTTTCTGCTTCGGCAGTATTGAACTCTTGTCGCATGACAACAACGTGCACATATAGTGTAGAATTTGACATCAGAGCATGCCACATAGGCGAGCGACTTGGTAGATACACCTTGGAACGACTCAGAAAGTCGCTGCTCGATCGCCTGTCTTGATTGTCGGGATCTTTCTTCATAGAAAATTCTGAAAGCAAGGAATCTATTTTCGATTTTGCTGCATTGAAGAGAGTCAAAAGAATGGATGTCGATTCAACCCCTTGGCCTGCAGCTGAAAGTGCGGACAGAATTCCTGCTTCTGCTGCCAGCACTTGTCTGTCTGCTTGATCAAGCCAAGCAATTGCTTGTTTCGTGGATGGGTCGTCTTCTGCTTCGCAATTCTCTTCTCTACAGTCGATGCTAGTAATCAAAAACGATTTGGAGAGAGTACCTGCATGAATATCTTCCTTCCATAACAGAACTGTGTCGCCGTCGGTCTCTTCTCGGAATTCGCTATCAACAAAGCTCTTATCAAATTTGTTCTTGGCACTGAGATACACTTTCATATGAATACTTGCTTCTTTCTCCCAAAGCTGGTTCACGGCAGAACGAACGGTTCAAAAATGGCTCATTAAATCTCTGAAGGCACTCACTATCAACCAACTTGCCCTACAAAAAGACTCACCGGATTCACAAAATCGTCTGGAGGAGTAGTTGATAAATCAACTCTGCTTAGAGGGTACATCAAGCCGTAAAGATTCATGCACGCCATTGCAACATACAAGATCATTAACACGGACGAAACACATGACGTCGATACAAAAGACGATTTTCCCTTCTTCTCGGCCATTTCGATGGTGGAAGCAGAGAACAATTTGTAGGATGTAGGGCTGTCGACAAGGTCGCAACTCATCCATTGTGCATAGGTTCAGTTCTTGGTATGTAGCATCAAGACATTACGCGTGGAAGCCATAGTGCATCCAAATCGCGCGATCACATGAACGGATAAACCAAATCGATTAAGGGGGAATCCTTGTATCCCCAAAACAACCAACGTCCACAATGACAGCCATATATGCAGCAGCAGACCTAAGGGCCAGGACTGTGCCTGACAATGCGAGCTTCTGGATCGTCTCGTATCTTGAGTCGGATTGTTTCAAGGTCATTGTCGTGGGGGTGGGTTCGTCGCCAACAACCATTTCGGACGGACCATACAGTCAAGACTACACATTCATCACAATCCAATCGGCAAGAGACTACCACTTCCATGCGGAAACCAAGATTCGATGCAGTGATCAACTCTGGTCCTAAGAAAAGTTCCAGATCATAAAAATAGTTAGGGATCAACTTAATGAGTAAGTCCTCCATTTTCTAAAAAAGGCTAGATGCCATTTTGATTCCACCACCATCAACAAGTGTGCCAAGATTGTATACATCTTTCTCTCCAGCTTGTGATAGAAGTTGCTTTGCCTCTTCAGCATCCGCAGGGTCCACTATCAAGACCATCCCAATCCCACAGTTAAACGTCTTGAGCAGCCCGTCATCACCTAGACCGCTCGCTTCCTTCATCCATTTGAATACACCAGGCAATTCAGGATGACCAGTGATTTCTGCGCCTACCCCGGAAGGCAGGCTTCGGGGGAGGTTCTCGAGCAGCCCCCCGCCAGTAATATGAGCCATACCCTTCACCAATCCTTTCTCTAGAAGCGGTAAGCACGATTTCACATAGATCCTTGTGGGTGTCAGTAGAGAATCGCCAACGCTTGATTTACTTGAATCCCACGGACAGGGGCTGTCGTAAGTCAAGCCTTCTTTTTCGACAAGCTTTCTCACCAGACTGAACCCGTTGCTGTGGATGCCACTGCTTGCAAGACCAAGCAACGCATCTCCAACTACTATACCTTGGGGAAGTATCCGCCCCTTCTTGACGGCGCCTACACTGAAGCCTGCCAAGTCATAGTCCCCAGGTGCGTACATGGACGGCATCTCGGCTGTCTCGCCCCCGATTAGTCCACATCCGGCTTGTTTACAACCCTCCGCTATCCCCTCAACAACACCCGCTGCTTCTTCCAACTCGAGGTGTCCAGTGGCAAAATAATCCAAGAAAAATAACGGTTCACCACCGGCCACGATGAGATCATTCACACACATTGCAACTAGATCAATTCCAACGGTGGTGTGTTTCTTCATAGATTGAGCGATCCTTAGTTTCGTACCGACACCATCAGTTGCTCCTATCAAGACCGTTTCGTTCGTATCGTAACCGGCTGCAGACAGATCGAACAAACCACCAAATCCACCGAGATCAGCATCACAACCAAGTCTGCGAGTAGCTTTGCAAAGTGGCTTTATCATGTCCACAAGCTTGTTTCCTGCATCAATATCGACACCAGAGTCTGCGTAACTGATTACCTTTCCTTTGCAATAGCTCTCGATGGCTTCGACAAAAGCAGGCCCTTCCAGTGGCTGCACCTTAGCTTTAAGAGATTCTGCAGTATCTCCCTTCTCCACTTTAATTCTCTTTTGGCTAACAATCGGTCCACCATCAACCGTCTCGGTTACTTCGTGGATTGTGCACCCACTTTCTTCCTCGCCTGCATCAAGCACGGCCTGATGTACCTCCAAATCCATTCCTCCTGCATGCAATGGAAGCAATGAAGGGTGTACGTTGATGCATCGACCGGCCCAAAAGTCACAAAATGCTTTTGAAAGAATGCGCATGTACCCAACAAGGATGACGTACTCGGCACCAGCGCTCAAAAGAGCTGCTGTGCATTCTGCATCATACTGTTCTCTGCTAAGGCCTTTAGCAGAGATAAATTCTGTTACGACGGTCACTCCAAGCGACTTTCCCTTCTCCAATATTGGAGCGGCTGATTTATTGCTGAGAACGGCAACAATTTCTGCGTGTATACGGCCAGATGCACATGCTTCCATGACAGGAACGAGAGCAGTTCCACGGGTGGATCCAAGGACGCCAATTCGTAACTTCTTTGCCAGTGCTTTCTTTCCGATGTCTGTCCTATTGTGCATTTGTTGATTTCCCTCGGAGTCTATGAAACCCAGTTTGTCGACACATTTATAAGCTGACTGTAGTGCAGATTTGAGGTCAGGGCCTAGGCCGGTGACAGCCAACACACGTCCTCCAGAGCATCGAGTCAACCCTGGGGCCGTATCGTCTAGTTTTGTTCCTGCATGGTAAACTATAACATCTTCCATTCTCTTTGCTACCTCGAGACCTTGAATCTTCATTCCCTTCGGATACTTTTCTGGATATCCCTTTGCAGCACACACGACAGTAGCGGCAGAGACACCTTCTTTGAAGCGCACATCAACATCCCCAAGAGTTCCCGTGCAGCAAGCTGTCATGATTTCGTAGAGGTCTGTTTCCAACAATGGTAATACAACTTGGGTTTCTGGATCACCAAATCGGCAATTGTATTCAAGCATGTATGGACCATCTGGTGTAAGCCTTTGGAGAAACGACAATAGCATTAGACGAGGAGCAGTTGAAAGAAAGCCCCGTCTTCCAATACTCACATCATGCCAGCATACAAAAGTCCCACATATGGCGTGCCCCGCTCTGCCATCTTTTCAACTGTTGTGATACACATTTGTTCTATTTCCTTCTGGATATTGGGGGTTACGCATGGCGCTGGTGCATAAGCTCCCATCCCCCCTGTGTTCAGTCCTTCGTCGTTGTCTAGGGCTCGTTTATGGTCCTGAGCAGCTGGCATCAGCACTGCTGTCTTGCCATCACATAGAGCAAAGCATGATGCCTCTGGACCAGTTAAGAACGATTCGATGACACAGACATCCCCAGCATTCCCGAAAGCCTTGTCAGACATGATCTCCTTTACGGCTTCGATAGTTTCTTTTTTTGATGTAGGGATTAAAACCCCCTTACCAGCCGCAAGACCAGATGCCTTCACCACTTGCCTGTCGTTCTCATCCAATGTTTCGACATAATTGATTGCTTCTGTTGTATCTGTGAAAGTCCGGTACTTTGCAGTGGGGATACCATGCTCGTGCAAGAAGTCTTTCGTAAAAGCTTTACTAGCCTCAAGTTCAGCAGCAGCTTTTGATGGACCAAAGCATAGGACGCCAGGACATTCCACCTTCATTTCATCAACCAAACCTGCAACAAGAGGTGCCTCTGGACCAACGACCACCATGCGAGCACCGACTTCCTTTACCAGTGCAATGACCGTATCATTTTTTTGATTTGCACCGTAGTTTCGGATTTTGGGATTACTTTCAGAAGCTGTTCCTCCATTTCCTGGGCAGCACAGAACTTCGGAGACGATCGGAGATTGGGCCAAGGCGACCGCCAGTGCGTGTTCGCGGCCACCAGAACCAACAACAACGACAATATCCTTTCGCTTGGACGGGGCGACAACTTGTTGAATTGTCTTCAAGTCAATCTTGGTCAAGGCTTCTAACAGCCCGGCCGCAAGTGCAGCCTGCTTTTCGCTGTTCCCAGCGACAGCTGCAAGGACGTCTTCAATGGAGCCTCCGACGACGGAGTTTGAGGCAACACTGTAAGCAGCAACGACTGTGGAAGAGTCCCCAGAAATAATAGTAGACCTGACAGACTCTACTTCGGAAGAAAACATAACGTACTCAGTCTCTGTAGTAGGAAGGCAATAGAGCAGAAGCGAAAGTGATGACTTGTTGACTTTGTTGTTTCCAGAATTGGACAGGAAGGTTCGGTATGGGGCACGAAGCAAGGCGAGCGGAATGGCTTGGGATCTCCTTGGGACAATTGTAGGAATTCCACCTTCGGAAGACGTCTTGGATAAGAGATCCAAAACCTGTTCCAAATGGGAACAAATAGGTGAGGTCCTCTTGTGTGTCCATGAAGAAAAGTGTCGATTGATTTCAGAAAACGTACCACAGCAGGAGCTCGAGCACCAAATCCGAGCACAGTAGCGGAACGCATCGTAAAAAAGGGTGAAATTCGGTGGCAATGTGATGATTTATGCTCAGTTCTGCTTCTGTTGACGTGATTGTCCCGTTGATGTGGAATCAATCCAACAAGGAGAACTTGGTTCGATGGCTTAGAACTTATGGAATACGGAATCTGCTGTGCTCTGGCAACTGAAGGTCGTATGTGCGACTACTCGCGCGAGAAACACGGCTACAGGGTAGGAAAATTGTGAACTACAATACTTCACTGGTGTTTACAATGGAAAACAATCAGCAAGAAAGGCATTGGGCTGTATTATGGCCGCCTAGCTTCTGATTTATCTCGTCAAGTGCTCCCGTGTTGTGTCAAAGTTCTTCACTTTGGTTGATTTCCTCGTGGTACGCCTGACGAAGAAGGTCTTCCCATTGAATCCGGTTTCTCCACCAGCGGACGCGCCGGTGCATCTTTTCTTCCTCTTCCTCCTCGTCATTGCCCCTAACAGCGTCTACAATACGATTTGGCAAATTCTGAAAATCAGCGAAGATCACACCCCCACATGCTTCATACACATCAATAGCCAATGACTCCCCAAAGCTCTCCATAACTGGAATACAACCCGAGACAGCTACTTCTGATAGTCTATGATATTCACCAGGGCCGCTGCTTTCGAAGGCATGGACAGTCAGACAAACTTTCGAGTGAAGATAAGTTTCCGCCATTCTCATTTTGTCATGATTCTGCTCCATCACAATATTCCATTGTGGATTGTTTGGGTTCGGGTCGTGTATGTAGTCAAGCACTTTCTTCCGACGCGGTGTCATGGTCCCAAAGAAAGATACATCGAGATTCCGTTCCCACACTGATGGCAGGTGGTGTGGTCTGAAATATTCGTCCAGACGACCCTGCAGTAGTGTAGGCAGCAGAACGACCGAAGAAGAAACATTCAGCTCCTCCGCCATCCAGTTATAGTTATGTTCGGAATAATCAATAATGATACAGTTTGAGGAGAACTCGCACGCCTGGAGGTTGCGATAGACGTTTGCACCTAGAAAGTCAGAACAACATAGCTGCTCTGTCTGCACCAACAGGACCCCGCGTTCCGGATCTTGGATCATACTGAGACCGAAATCATTCATGAACACAGTACCGGTAAGAATTGTATCGGCGTCGTTGTGATAATGAGATCGTCGTAGGCCGAAACCTTCCAATAATAGTGACAAGTTCTTGGCCACATCTTCAAACAGGTGGTGGTTGCCAACGGTTGCAAAATAGTCAACAAAGAAGTTCGGAAAAGTAGACAGCATGTTGTAGAGTTGAATATATGACGAAGATCCCTTTGGACTGGAATGCTCAAACATGGAAAGGGCAATTGATGTTTGAGTGTGCTCATTGCAGAATAGGTCAAGGGCACCTGGGTCATCTTCAAATGCAAATTCTGCGCCCCTTGCGACTGCAAATGCTACAAGAATTAGCCACCATTTCTCCTTGTACAAATGACACTGCATTGTGTTTGCGCAGGACCTTGCGGTGCCAGAAGGGTACTTTCATTAAGGAACGTATCGACCGTCTAGAAGATCGACCGTCTAGAAGATCGACCGTCTAGAAGATCTGCCGCCTATAAGTGCTTGAGCATTGAGCACGCAGAATTTCTTCTTCAAAGCCCGTTTTGAAAGTCGCTGAAAGACACTCGTTCCCTCCGGGTCCGTTTGTCCGAGAGAGTCCGTCTTCGACTTCAATGAGGAAAGATCGGCACCAAGTGAGGATGAGGGGAAGCCGATGGACTCATCGTAGAGACTCATCGCAAACCCATTGCTTGATCCGACTCGTATAAGTTCTGTTGCATGATGGGATCGCATCGATGCGTCAAAGCACTACTAGCATGTTGTTTGCTTCTCGCAATCACCCTCAGTGTCAGCGAGATGACAGATAAACCGACTGGGATCAGCTTTCCTTCTAGGCTCAAGGAGTTGAATCTGTTTGGGGTGGGGGTGCGGAAGAAGGGCCCTATTAAGGTTTACTCTGTTGGGATGTACTGCACCGATGCGCTTCGGGAGTCGCTGTCCACCATTTCTCGGACAGCCGACAAAGGAAAGAAGGCCCTTGGTGTACTCTGTACAGGCGCCGAAGAAAACCCAACTTCTTTTGTCCTGTGAGTATTGAAGGCATACTCGACTCACAGTGCAATTGACCAGCTCACATTATTTCCTGGCTTTCAGAAAAATGAATTTTAAAGTAGGGGCTGAGAAAATGGCCAGTGCTATTGCCGAATCTGTCGCTCCCCGCCATTCTGTATCATCCGAAGTTGACGACTTGAAGAAAATCATCGTTTCCGGAATATCGGAAAAAGGGGCAGCTGTGAAGGGAACGGTGCTCCAATTTGATTGTTGCCCAGAATCTGGAGTTGGCGTTTCAGTAGACGGAAAGGATCAGGGAAACGTAACTAGCGCCACTTTGGCCAGGGCATTCTGTCGTGTATACTTGGATGACAACTGCGTGAGCAAGCCACTGAGAGATAGTATCATT
Organism: Cylindrotheca fusiformis; assembly: GCA_019693525.1. Lineage (NCBI taxonomy): Eukaryota > Bacillariophyta > Bacillariophyceae > Bacillariales > Bacillariaceae > Cylindrotheca > Cylindrotheca fusiformis. Next base: position 31,466 of record JAAMXS010003162.1, on the reverse strand, counting down.
GAAAACTGCTGTGCCCCATAGCTGGGTCTACTGTAGCCACAATTCGTAGAATGCACCACAGCCACGGGCGTGTAACGAAAGGGGAGGTATGGCGAAGGTAAAAATGCAATGCAATATCATTCCCTACCCAACTTAATTTCTTCTCGATGATGATTTAAACTTAAACTATTCCAGCACCATTTGATCTCTCATTGCGACGCTCCTTTCGTCCTTCCAAGCTTGTGCTCCAAAGAGCTCCCGGCGGATCTCAGGAGTAATCTTATGATGAAAATGTTTCTTCATAACAAGTTTCAATGCCTCCCTTGCTTGATCTTGCACTTCATTCTTATATCTTTGACAAAATGTTAGCAGAGCTTGATGCCAAAGAACCGGCAAGGTGCGGTCATCATCAATAAACGATGCAAAGTGGCGAACCAGACTCGCAATCACTGGAGCAGGAAGGGAATATTTCTTGTTCAGCAGAGTCTTGATGAAGATTGAGGCTGCGCCATTGTACTCTGTCATTTGAGCCAGCTTGTGAATCGCAACAGCAGAGTGGTGGACAGGAATCGAGACACGTTGTAGAACCGATGCGACAATAGCAGCCTCTCGAAGTGTACACTCTTCTTTGCATAATGGCAGCAAAATTCCCTTAAAGAAGGCAGCTGGTTTATATACAGCCTTCTTCAACGAAATATAATAGTGATAGTTGAGCTTTTTGTTGCTGTAAATGTCGGCTCGTACAGCATCCAATAGGACAAGGTTGTAAAATCTCTGGGCCATCTTTGGATTCAGGTTCGAAGCAAAAATTCGAGTTGCCGCATACATTGCTTGTGGCGTCCATTGGTCAGGTCGTGTCAGGTAGAGGACTTGTTCCCAATTGCTCAGAGATGGAATCACTTTGAAGGCCTTCGGTAGCTTCCCAGACGTATATCTACTCAGAATCTTGCCAATGTCTGTGTAGACATCAACAACTTTTTCTGGCAGAGGAGGCAGTCCATCATCTTCTTCCTCGATCTCCCCCGATTTTATCGCCTCTTTCTCGGCGATTTTTTCCATAATAATATCAGCCAAAGTTCTCCTTTCTTCTGCATTCCCCTTCTGGTTCATTGCTGCAACAATCTCTTCATCTTCAGCCGACAAACCGAGAGCCCCTTCGCGAACATTTACAAATCCTTTATCACTCTCGATGTAACTGTGCAGAAGTGTGAGTCAGAAACGAAATGAGAACAACTCTGAAAAATGCAGCTCTTAGAAAACAACTCACTCGTCTTCTTCCTCTACGAGAACTTCGTCGACTTCGACATCTTCTTCGTCACTGTCAACTATGCCCTGAAATTGTTGGGATTGCCTCTTTTGCCTTTCCAGGTGATCTTCCAGTTCCATCTCATGCTGTTGATCCTTGGTCATGTCCAGAATTTTTCTGCTTGTCTTTTCATCTAGGAATTCCGCCTCCCCATCACCTATATTCTTCGTCTTGCGTCGTCCACGACTGGGAGGAGCGTATTTGCCTCGCATTGAATCTCCATCGATCACCTGTCCTAGTGGCTCATGGCGAACTTCTTGTGAAGCAAGGGCACTCGAACGGATCTTTTTGGCTTTTGGCATGGTGATAACAAATGATCACAGACTTGTCAAATCTGTTCTTTGTTTCGTAGGTTGTTACAATGGGGTTTGGTGGCAATGGAAGGTTTTCACGCGGAAACGCGCACAAACAAACAATCATACGGACGAGGGACAGAATCATACTACTTTTCTCTTTACTTGATTTTTGTGACTTGTTCCGCAAGTTGGGAATTGTCCCATTGTCCATTACACAAGACAATCTAAGACATTCTTCAGCAACAATGGCCTCGTTTTCTACTCTCCCTGCTATCCTTCAGCCGAAAGAGGAGGACATCCAAATGATGTTGTCCGCTGGCGTCCACACCGGAACCAGAAACTCTGATGATTCGATGAAGGACTACATTTGGCGCCGTCGCAACGATGGAGTCCATATCCTGAACATTGGCAAGACCTGGGAAAAGCTAATCCTTGCTGCACGTGTTATCGTTGCCATTGAAAACCCCGAGGATGTTATCGCCATATCTGCTCGCCCCTATGGCATGCGTGCTGTCCTCAAGTTCGCTCACTACACGGGAGCTCAATCCATTGCTGGCCGTTTCACTCCTGGTACATTTACCAACCAGATCACCAAGCAGTTCAGAGAACCACGATTGCTGATCGTCACTGATCCCAGAACTGATTCTCAATCTGTTAGAGAAGCTTCTTATGTCAACCTTCCCGTTATTGCTTTCTGCGACTCCGACTCCCCGCTTCAATTTGTTGACGTTGCTATTCCCGCCAATAACAAGGGTAAATACTCGATTGGTCTCCTCTACTGGATGTTGGCCCGTGAGATTCTTCGCTTGAGAGGCTCTGTAAGCCGTACTTCTGACTGGGACGTGCCAGTCGATCTTTTCTTTCATCGTGATGTCGAAGAGCTCAAGAAGAACGAAGAAGAGCAAGCTGCCAAGGCTGAAGAGGCTGCTGCTGTCCCCACCTACGAAGAACCTGTCACCGAAGGCATGGAAGGTGCTGCCGCCGTTGAGCCCACTGCTGATGCTGCTTTCCAAGCTCCCGAAGCCGGTGCCTACGCAACTTCGTGGGAAGGCGGTGATTCTGCCGCTGTTGCAGGAGCCACTACAACTGAAGGTGGATGGTAATCTTTTCACTAGTATTTATAATGGAAAAGGTTTTTATCTCCTGAGAGAATTGTCTAAAACAATCTATATTACGAGAATGGATATTTTTAGCTCGCCATTCGAATCAAGATTAGACTCCTGGGTAGATCTTTTCCTCTTTGTATCGTGGAGAACGTTACTTTGAATTCTAAAGCAACACTCTCTTTGACAGTTGTTTTGCTACGGCCTCAAGTTGAGGCACCTCGAATCAGTCTGTGTGCTATGAAGATCCCACCTTTCGTCGATTTACTAGAGTGCATGAATCCATTAAGTCGACTTGGAAACGTACTGTGAGAGGCCCTTGTTTTGGTTCCGTAGGAGTGAGTAGTCAATCTGGGTAGTACTTTTATCTACGTAGTTGCCATTAACAGCGCGCGAGGGAATGGTTGTGTTCAATAGGGACCAAATTCGCTTAGTCCAGTATGTCAATGGTAGCAAACAAGCGTACTTGAGAATTTTGAATTTGTTGTTCTACTGGGATCGTAGGATTGAACGTACCCTTTCTAGTCTGTTGAGCCAGTACATACACCTCTTGTCTAATCCCGGCGCGACCTGAACCCGGAAGTAAAACTTCCAAATGTCGCAAAAGTCTTTCACATCATCGTCGTCCACATCTTTCAAGAGAAATACCAGTGCAATACAAGCAAGTTAGTTCATCATGGTAAGAGAATCAATAGCTGTCCACTTTATGAGGCGTTATAGATGCGAAGCTCAGATGCTGAAGAAACCGAAGAAGCCAGAACTTCGGCAACTCCCGTAAACGCTAGCATCGCTGTTTTTTTGTCTCGTGAACTGCATCTCACGTCTTCTTGCTTCATTTTGGTTTAACAGTCCGGAAAAGGAGGAAAGGGAGGAAAAGGAGGAAAGGGTGGAAAAGCCCCAACCAGCAAGAAGGCACCGCAGTCTAGAAGTTCCAAGGCCGGCCTTCAATTTCCAGTTGGTCGTGTCCACCGTTTCTTGAAGAACTCTGTTCACCAAGGTCACCGTGTCGGAGCCACCGCTGCTGTCTACACCTCCGCAATTTTGGAATACCTTACCGCAGAAGTTCTAGAGTTGGCTGGAAACGCCTGCAAGGATTTGAAGGTTAAGCGTATCACTCCCCGTCACTTACAGTTGGCTATCAGAGGAGACGAAGAATTGGATGCCTTGATCAAGGCTACCATCGCCGGAGGTGGTGTCATTCCCCACATTCACAAGTCTCTTATCAACAAGTCTACCAAAGGCAAGAAAGCCAAGTTCTAATTCCAGCCTTTGTCGCTTTCAATCAGCCTTTCGGCTAAAAACCAAAAAACAGGAAACTTTTGTTTCCACCCTCTTTCGCAAAGGTATTTTTGACATTTCTACTTTGTTTGTATCCCCCCTTAGCATAGATAAGAAGTGTAAATGTTTGGTGTCATCACTGTTTCATTAACTGCAGAGCTGAATTAAGTTGTAATGGTAATAGCATTGTTTACTCTTGTTTTCCAACTGGCTTGTGAAAAAGGGAAACAACTAGTCGCCAGCATCAGGAGCGGCGTTCCAACGTACAACTGGACGAATAAGCATTGATCTATAACATAAAAAGCAGTCATCTGCTCAAGTTGTTTGCATAGCTGGTGACATTCCGGGGCTTGGCTTTTTCCTGCCAGTGGCTGCCGCTAAATCAGTTGAACTCTTGCGTTTGTTCGACTGTGACCCCCCAGACGACTGTTTCCCAGGTTTCAGAGGACGGATGTTCGGTAACCCCAAGCCAGGTATCACGATTCCCCAGTGCTTTGCTAATATCAATTGGACATCCTGTACATCGAGCGTCTTGCTGCCTCGGTGTTGGGCTAGCCGCAAACTCTGGCGAATCACCTTGTCCAAGAAGTCATCAGCCAACTGCAGCACTTGCTCTTCTGCTTCAGTTTCCATCACATAATTAGGATCAATACCATTCAAGATGTCCTGCACCCGTTCTCCCAACAATGGTGCCATGTGAGGTGCGCCAGCGGAAGCACTTGTCTTGTCTGTCGCACTGGGACGAGAGGAGGTACTAGATTTAGTCGATTTGGATGCTTTGGAGAGCTTTCCTTCTTGTTCCGTAGGCTGGGGTGTCATGCGACTTTGCATGTACTGATCAGCCATTGCTGTTGTTTTTGGGGATGCTCCGGGAGCGCTCGAGGATGGGCGCCTTGCAGCATGGTGCTGGCGACTGAGCATTGCCTGCTGTTGCTTGGTCGCCTGCTGCTGTTGCTGTTGCTGCTGGTGTTGTTGTTGTTGTTGCTGCTGTTGTTGTTGTTGCTGCTGCTGCAAGAGGTGTTGCTGCTGTTGTTGTTGTTGTTGCTGCTGCCGTTGGAGCTGTTGCTGGTGGCGAACATCTTGCATAGAAGATGACTGGCTGGGCATACCTTGGCTAGGAACAGATCGACTTTGTTTGGGAGGTGTTATTGGAGGAGGAATGGTTGTGACAGATGTTGCTGTCAGATTTTCCAAAGGAGGTAGTCCAGCCGCAGCCCTTGCTGCTGCTTGCATTTTTCGGGCACGTAATCTCTGTGCTTCGTCTTCCGCAGGGTTAAGATGCATCGGCTGTCCAGGTGCCATGTGGTGACCTGGTGGTGCTACACCAGGTGGAGGAGCTCCCATGCGATTGGCCATGGCACTAAAATCCTTTCCTTTCGGTCTTCCACCAGGTGGAGCCATTCCCGTGGCCATGCCTGGTGCAGGAGCCACTGGAGCTGGAGCTGTAGTAGGCCCCCTCGATTTCATCGCCATGGCGGCAAAATCCTTCCCTTTGGGTCTACCACCAGGAGGACCTCCCATCATTGGTTGTGAAGCCATTGGTTTTGCAGCAGCAGGTTGTTCTTGTCGCGGCTGTGCAGCAGTTGCAGCTTGTTCTCTTGCTTGCGTTGCCATCAGAGACGCTGCAGTCTTTCCGGGACGTTGTATTGGACTTGCAGCTTGCGCTTGCTGTTGTGGAGGATGTTGCTGTGGGGGCTGATTCCCACCAGCATCAGGGGCAGGAGCTGAACCTTGTCCATTCCGCATTCTCCGCTGCATGAGCTCCAACGACTTGCCACCGGGAGCACCAGACATGATTTATTGACTTTCTTGGTTTTAATCAAAACAGATAATGCTTTTGAACTTGTCTTCTTCAATTCTCTTGAAGCTGAAGAGTAGATTAGTGAGCAACTGCTTAAACACTCACAATCTACGATACGATGAGGATGGAGGAGACAGAGGAATAAATGCGGGACAAGTCTTCGACAGTCGGTGGTACCATCATTGTAGTGTGACGAAGCAGGCACAACAACTCTCAAGATTCAGAACGGCGACAAAGGGACCTTGCCACGGCCAGACGGTGGCTTTAGGTTCATCCCGAATGGAGGCTTCGCATTGAATTATTTACGAGAGATTCCGTATGTATCAACGTTGTAGCCTTCAGTAGAACATACTGCTGTCCTTCTCCAAATCTAGCTGGATGGAACCCCATGGTAGGAGGGAGTGTAGATCGAATTGCTAATCTTTCCAGTCCTTTGAAACTCAATTCAAACCCTTAATTCGAAGGGGCGATCTGGCAGCAGATGAGACTGTGACCATTGGCTTGTTGGAAGCCAAGCGAATCTTCGACCAGACGAAAAAACCGAACGATCTTGGACACGGATTCTCACCATACAAAAAATCTTCTCCGATCTTTGAGAAGAAAGCAAATTGTTGTCCACCGTCCAAAGCGAGTTTGCTACAGTCGTTCGTTGCACCTCGCATATCAATTAAACAGCAATGGCAGGAAACGGATCCAGCTACCAGAAAGGTGACTACGTAGCGGTTCCCGTCGATCAGGATGGAAACACCGCCAGTAGTGGCGGGAGCAAGAAAAAGTGGATTGTCACCTCTATTGTCGTAATCGTGTTGGCTTTGCTTGCAGTATGGGTTTTCCATAAGACCCCTGGTGCTGCCACTGATGAGGCTGTGGAAAAGGCTAACTTGCCTAAGACTAAGACGGGAGAAATCATGCTTTTTGACGACAACCGTAAGTCTATGCTTGCAGCACATAGGAAATACCTGCACCGCTCTCGCAACTAACTCCTCTCGCCCCTCTCTTCTGAAACGCAAAAAGGTCGATTCTTGATGGAAGATTTCGATGCCAGATCAACGTTTGCCTCCTTTCTTCCAGGTGTCGCAGGGTACTATGGAAAACCGGTTTGGGCGTTTTACGTCAATCGTGGGCAAGCTATCTCTACTTTCGGTACTACCTCCAAGGACTTTCCCATCTTGGAGTTCAATGCCGCCAACAAAGCATATCAGTTGACACCATATGTTGGCTTCCGCACGTTCATTCGAGGTACTCGCACTGGGGCCACAGCCTCTTTGTCCAGCTCCTTTGACTTTGAACCCTTTTCTCCAGCGCGTACGCGAAACCTGTTGGACGATGAGGACGACGCAGACAAGCCCAAGAGAATCCTCTATGTCGGTACCAACGAAGTCGAAATCCAGGAAATTGATGGAGTTCACGGCTTGACTACCAACGTCCAATACTTCGTTCTCCCTGAAGAAGATTTCGCATCTTTGATCCGTCGATCTACTATTACCAATAGTGGGAATGGTCCGGTCGAGCTCGAAATCCTAGATGGATTGGCCAAGATTGAACCAAGCGGCGGAAAGCTCGACTGGGGGTTGAAAGAAATGGGTCGCACCTTGGAAGGTTGGATGGGTGTCTACCAAGCCAAAGGAGGCTCATTGACCATGCCCTACTTCAAAATGTCCACAGAACCTACTGATGAGGCTAAGGTCCAGATTGAAGAGCACGGACACTACTGCCTCTCTTTCATTGAAACCGTAAACGAAACCGCCACCTTGCTTCCAATTGTCTATGATGTTGATAAAGTGTTCGGTGAGTCCACGTCTCTGCAACTCCCAAACGGCTTAATGGGTAGCAGTGTGGGAGAAATTTTGGACAATCCACAGTACGGAGACGCCAAGACAAGTTCCTCATTTGCTGCGGTACGCAAGATTACGCTCAAGCCTGGTGAGAACGTGACTATTGCTTCCGTTTACGGGCGTGCTGACAACATTGTGGAGGTTCCTAAAATCGCTAAGATTGTCACATCGCCTGGTTTCATTCGCGACAAATTCTTCCGTGCTCGTTCGCTGATTGATGAATTGACCACCAGTGTTGAGACCAAAACTACCAACCCACTCTTCGACGGTACTGTTCAGCAAATGTTTTTGGATAACTCTCTTCGTGGTGGGATGCCAACTGTTCTAGGAAAGGTCGATTCGGATTTGACTTATGATGAGGATAGTGGAGTAAAGATTTTCCATTCCTTTTCACGTATTCACGGTGATCTCGAGCGTGATTACAATGCCTTTGTAATCGACCCCTCTTTCTATTCTCAGGTACGGAGCATAAGGGAGCTGCTTCTTGTGTGAAGGACTACTTCAAACTCAACATTTACTTTTTGCATAGGGCCCTGGCAACTACCGTGATATTGCACAGAATAGAAGGAACGATGTAACATTCGTGCCTCGCATGGGAGCTTTCAATATCAAAATGTTCCTTTCCTATATTCAAGCTGATGGATACGAACCTTTGACTGTGGAAGCTGTAGTATATATGTTCTCTGACGAAAAAGAAGCTACTAGACTTGCCAAGCAAGTTACTACAGATGCCAACAGTGCCAAGGTTTTGGGAGAGGTCTTGACTAATGGTCCATTCCGTCCTGGTCAGCTTTTCTCTCTTTGTGAATCACTAAATATCAACCGCACAAAAGATAACGACGCTTTCATTCAGCCGATCATCGCCGCCGCAGAAGACCGTGCGATGGCTGTATTTGGGCAAGGTTACTGGGCTGATCACTGGGACTACTACATTGATTTGATTGAGGCCTACTTGGCAATTTACCCTGATAAGGAAGAAGAGCTCATGTACGACAACGAGCTCCGATACTTTTTCTCGACAGCCACTGTTCAACCAAGGAGTAAAAAGTATGTCCTTGATTACACTTTTGATGGAAAGAGCAAGCACGTTATTCAGCTAGGTTCGACTTACTTTGATCCAGAGAAAGTGAAGGAGCAAGAAGCTTTCCGCGACCAAAGTACAGGACTAATTGGAATCGATGCAAGTTGGCAGCGTGATAATAAGGGAAAGGCTTTCAAGAGTACCCCTATTGCGAAACTCTTCCTCCTTGGGTCCGTTAAGTTTGCAATGCGTGATGCCTGGGGTATGGGAATAGAATACGAGGGTGGGCGTCCAGGTTGGCTTGATAGTATGAATGGGCTGCCAGGTATGTACGTTGCTTTTACTGTTTCTTACTCTGAACCTGTCTGAACGTAGCTCTCTCTGTGACATCTCCTAGGTATGGTCGGAAGTGGAATGCCTGAGACATACGAGTTGTATCTGCTTTTGCAGTATGTCAAGAAGGTTGTCGACAAATATGAGCGTGATGTTGTAATCCCTGTCGAACTTGGTGTTATGCTAAATACTGTGGAAGATGCCCTGGACGAGCTGGAAAAGGCAGGCTACGAAGATCCCAAAGAGCTTCCTTTTGATGTCCCAGAACCTCTCTTCAAGTATTGGGATTCGGTTGCTGCCGCTCGCGAGAGTTACAGGAATGATGTCCAGTACTACTTTTCCGGAAACACCACGGCTGTTGAAGCTACAGAGGTCTCGAAAATGATCAAGCGGTGGCTCAAACACGTAGAAGTTGGAATGGAGCGTTCGTTAAAGTTCGGAAGCAAGGCAGACCCAACAGGCATTCCGCCTTCATTCTTTTCGTATGATGTAACCGATTGGGAGCTTAACGGAAACAGTAACGATAAGGGTCTTCCGCTTGTCAACGCGAAGGCAATGAAGGTTGGAATCTTCCCCTTGTTCTTGGAAGGACCAGTTCGTTATATGAAGACAATTCAAGAAGACAATGATCTCATGATCGAGACCTATAAAAAGGTCCTTGATTCTGGACTTCGTGACCAGGGGTTGAGTATGTACTATCTCTCTGCGAGTCTCGCAGGAGAGACATATGACATGGGTCGTCAAATCGCCTTCGCTCCTGGATGGCTAGAGAATCAGTCGATTTGGATGCACATGTCTTACAAATATTATCTTCAGCTCATCCGTGGAAAGCTGTACGACAAGTTTTTCTCTGAAATGAAGGGAGGTGGTATTCTCCCATTCATGGATCCAACTGTTTATGGTCGTCCACTAATGGAGTGCTCTTCTTTCATTGCATCATCTGCTTTCCCTGATCCGGGTCAGCATGGACGAGGGTTCCTGGCTCGTCTGTCTGGGTCTACAGCAGAGTTTATGGACATTTGGAAGCATATGTTCATTGGACCTACTCCTTTCTTCCTCAATGACAAGGAAGAACTTGAAATGCAGCTTGTCCCTGCCCTTCCTTCGTGGTTGTTCGAAGACGACACCAGCTATTTGGAACCAAACTTCGATGAGGATGGAAATTACATTGTAAGCTTCAAGCTTTTTGCAAAGATCCCTGTGACCTACCACAATCCTGGAGCAAGGGACCTATTTGGCGAGTCGCCAAAGGAGTATTCGATCACGATGACTGACGGTTCCAATGTTGACGTCAAGGGACCCACCATCCCTACCAAAACAGCTTTGCTGATTCGTCGTGTCTCGCAAGTAAAGTCAATTGACGCCTACTTTTAAGTAACATAATTAATGGAGGATTACACAGGTATACTAGAAAGCTACTCTTCCATACTAGCTGGTCCGGCCTGCAGCTCTTCCAGTTTTGCCTGGACATCGTCCATCTGCACTTTGTTCTCCTCGAGTTCTTCCTGTATGCCTTGCATTTCAGCTTCGTTGGCAAACTCGGCCTCTTTTTCCAGCGCTTTTCTCACATCTATCAACATCTCCATTGCTCTTTGCATATAATAGACGGCCGAATCGGTCATCGCAGGTTTTTTTAACGCAAAAGCGCATCCAGCCAAGAACCAGATTTCTACAACTTCGTCGTTTTGGGCAAGTAGACTGCCCAAAACTGAGATGGCAGCAGCAACACATTGCTGCTCTTGTAGCTGTTGGTCCTCCAAAGGCAACTCAATTTCTGCAGAAAGAGCTGCACACTCTAAAAGCAACTTCGCTGTCTGACATCTAAATTCAAAGTCTGGAAGGTTGTTTGCGGCTTCCACTTCTGTGAGCTCTAAAGCTTGCCCGTCAGAGCCAACTTTGCTTTCATTGTTCTGTCCACTTTGTTCCATCATGCCCACAAGCAATGCTAGTGCATCACACCCGACCTTCATCTTCTCAAATGCGCGGAGGATGTATTGGATGCTTTCTTGGCGTTTTGTTTGTTGCGATAATCGCAAGCTTGCAAAGGTTTGAAGAGCGTCTGGAAAAGGCTGGCCATCATAGTCTTTTTGTTGTAGAGCCTTTTCAAGGAAGCTTTCACATTCAGTTTCAGCCTTCTCGTCATAGCATAAATCCGTCAGATACAATTCAGCGACTGCGCAGTATCCACCCGAGAGTTTTGATCGAAGCTCGTTCAATATTCTTTCAGGTGACGCGTCCTCTTCTGACTTCTGAGACAGAGTCTCTTGCTGCGAAAGGTTGAAGCACGCTTCTAAGCTGGAGAGACCTTGCTCATACGCATGCAAGGCTTCCTTCTCCATACATAGCTGACCAACATAGAAGAAAAGACTTGAGCGAGTCTCGTGGTAACCAATACTTCTGTCACCCTGTTGCTCCAGAACCTCGATAGCTTCTTGAAAATCACACCTGGCACCAACCTGATCGCCCACGGCCACTTTGCATTCTCCCAGTTTCTCTAAAACACGAATTAGTAAGCCTTCCCTTGTTTCAGAAGCAATGGTTCGTCCCATTCGAAGGAGAGCTGCTGCTTTGGAGTATAGACTTCCCGCCTTCTCATTGTCTAGTGATGCCATGGCAGCTTCAGCTGCTGCGAGAATCTCTTCCAACGAAGCTTCTGGATTTCTAGGAACGCTTCGTTTCTTTGAGCTCCTCGTCTTTTTCGATGTTCTCGCTTTATTTCTCATCCTGAATTTGAAGTGGCGGTGACTCCCTCCTATTGCCCGATAGTCTAGAGAGTGTTTGAGAGTGATTATTAGAAACCTCACCGATTTGTGATTTTTCTTGGCCCTACTTTCACCTTGTCGGGGCGACGGACAGACAAAATGTCAGAACGGAAACAAAATTGTTGTGATTGATTCTTGAAGACTGAACGACTGTTTGAACAAAAGGTAGATCAAACGATCAAGCTTTCGATGACAAGGAGACCAAGGACGGCAGCACTCTGTATTTATTAATAAGGTACCCTAGTATTCAAAGATTGCACTTGAATACCATACGGTGGCAGAACCATCTACTCGGTATTTCCAAACCAGCACCACTCTGGGGGTATGTGTTTTTCTCATTGTGGTGATAATCCGGTCGATCGATAATCCTCATCATGAGTATCACATCGGATTGCATCACGCCGTGTGAGCAAGAAGAATTCAAGAGGTTTCGTCGTTGGCTATTTTCTCTGAGTCAACAAGAGATGCTGAACTCGATGCAGTTTTCTTTGGAGGTTAGTGCCTCGACGGACAAGAGCCACGAATATGAACTTCTGAAAGAAATGGTTCGACTACAGCCCCCTGTCGAGGCCCCGGTCCATCCCCGAGCGCTGGGGTACAAACCAAGAAGTCAATTTGGACCAACTCTGGAGTATGAAGAACGGAAGCAACGATCACGATGGACGAAACCAAGGCTCTTTCAGCTTTCCGAACGACAGAGCTACAACCCACGAGGAAAGAAATCTCAAACTCGAAAGCGATATGACGTTATTGCACGGAATAAGATTGGTCCGTGGGGTGAGGCTTACAGCCTGGGGACTACGAAGGAGCAGCTGAAAGAAGATAGGCGACTCCTAGAAGGAACCTATCTGGACGCAAGGGACGGAAGCAACCAACACGTAGTGTTTCGAGAAACCGGGTCAGTTCGCTCTATTATACGCATGCTGCAGGTGGCGTCTAGGGGGCAGTTCCTGAAGCCCCAAACCGAGTCATCGATTTCGTTTTGTTCTTGTTGGATGCAACCCACGGAGCGGTGGTTCTCTCTTAGTCTCTATCTTGCAAGCAGATATCAAGTGTCTCTTTGGGAATCTTTCAAAGAAACCGCAACAAATCCTATCAAACCTATCAAATATGAAACGAGTATACTGAGAGCGGCGATACCTGCCGGTGTAAAAAATGGAATCAAACGAGCGATGGAGATAGACAGGGAACGAACCGACTATTTGCGTGATTCGATTTGTTGGAGTACGATTTCTTCCCTATCCGGGAAATCTTCCAACGGAAAGGATTGGGAGTCACTGTATATGTCGTGGATGCAAATGCCTTTGTTGCAAATTGATCAACCTGTTTCTCAACTCCAGGCTCTTGTCAGATGGTGCCTGCAGCAATCGCTTGCAGCGGAGATAGAGAAATCAATTCTTTGTGATCAAAATCCAGTTACTACTCGTCCCACCAACAAGACAAGGAAAAAAAGAAAAAAGAAAAACAAGAAACGCGGTGGTCGTGGACAAATACGCCCGACTGTCGAAGCGACACTTCATGATGAGAATGATTCGGAAGGGAACGTGGAACCAAGAGGACACACGTCCCAACCATTTCTTGAATATCCTCGCAACGATACTTCCCCTCGTTCGCGGAACCGCAACGTCATCTTCGCCTTGTCGATATTGGAAGATGTTATGGAAGCTGCATTTGAAAGAGTGGGTCTTGAGTCTGAAATCGCGGAAGAGTTTAGCGTCGGGAAGATTGAAGAATCAAAAACTGAGCGGCAGCAACCATACTTTCGTGCTAGAACAACGAACGGTCCTCAGAAAAATAGAGCGAGGGAAACTGTTCAGGAGCCGTCAAAGTCTAACGATCATCTGCCGTCTGGAAACACCCAAAATGTTCGGATACAAGCAACAGACTTTGAGTTGCCCAGGTCTCAGCTACCTCTCCCAATGAGCTCCTCCCAAATGGAAAGCTTCCGTCTGCCAGGTTCCCTCACGTCTCAAGCTTCTTTCTCTCAGAGTGGATTACCAACAGATTTCTACAGAGCAGGTCCAATGGAAGTTTTTTCTTTCGGTCGCACAGGAGAGGAGAATGCTCTCGATGAGTGGCTGCTTGCCAATAGGTACCAAATTAGGGAAAGGAGCATTTTGACTGATTTCTTTCAGTCACAAGAGGAACGATCAGATGACGATGAGAAACTAATGGCAGCATCGACCGCAGCTTCAATCTCATCCTCTACGTACAAAGATTCCACCTTTGCAGTGGAAACTGAGGAGATGGAAAAGGGTACTCCTGAGGAACCCACGCTTGCTGTGGACATGGTTACAATCAATGAAGACAACAACAGCCTGCCAGAAAACGGCAAGAATCTTCCGTTAAATGAAAAACGTCAAGAATCAAATTCGATGAATAAGTCCGAGAGGATACTCCCTCTTGTCCCGGCGACAGAGATTGTCTGCGATATGGATTCCGATAGGAAATTGGATGATTTGGCAACAGATAGAATGCAAACTAGCTATGTGCAGAGTTCTTCTGAACCTATGGAATGTCGGTCACCTTCACCCGAAGCGCCTTCGACTCCACCGCCAACACTTTCTCCAATTCTCTTATCGCTGGCGGATCTAAAAGATTTGAGACATTCCTCTTTGACACCTGAGTGGCGACCGCCCAGAGGTGGTTTGAATAATCCAACCCGCACATTTTCTGATGCCCCCATCCCAGGGAGTCTACCCAACTCCCCTGCTCGCTCCGAGAAGGATGCGATAGCACAAAGCTGGTCACGGGAAGACCTTCGGATCGCAACATTTCGGGACGACCATAGACTTAAGCAGAAAAGAATTCGCCAACCTCGCCCTCATCGTACGACTGATTTCCCACAAACATACAAATCAGTTGCCGTAAAATCTCTTGCAAAACCAATAGCGTCATCGAAGAGTGGCACAATTGATTTCCGGACTCACTTTCTAGAGGCCTCGCATAAGAGAGACCAACAAACTGAATCCTGTGCGCGGAGCGAAACTGCGGTGGAGGGACAACGTGAAGATCACCAATTGCACGACTCCAGAAAGCAGGTACTTGAAGAAAGTGACAACAAGTCTGTTATCAAGGATGAAACAACAACAATTACCTCGGCTCTATCGCAGAGGGAAGCAGAGGACGTTACATCTATAAGAGAGGGTAAGGGTCAGAAGGAGAGGGCAATGGCAGCTTCTTTGTTAATGTTTTCTAACACTTCTTATCCAGAACGGAACACATTTCGTGATTTATGCCTCACTTTAGGTGCTGAAGTTGCGATGTTGAAGGCGGTGTTAGCAGCTCATACTGCTACCACGATGGTTGCACCATTCGACTATACCGACCCTTTCAACCAACATCAGTATGGTCCGGGATCATTTGATCCTAACGGTATGCCCCCTTTCTTTTATGGTATGAAGCGCGGGCAACGCGCTGGAGCAATGAGCGACGCAGGTATTCATCGTGGCGGGGACCACGAGTCGCAAGTCAGCGAGGATGATGGCTTTGATGCCATATCGAAGACAAGGGCAGATGCAGCAAGGCAGATGTCTTCAACGGCCACTGTGGCCGGGTCTGATGCTTCAATTGAAATCACTACGAGCGTTACTCATGGGAAGCCGATTGGAAAAGTGCCTGAATATGACTCGTCATTGTTGCATGGGTTACAGTCAAGACTTTCGAAAGACATCATGCGATTCCTCAACTCTACAGGCGCTCAATTGAAGAAGCAAGATGGCAAGAGAACCTTGGCGATAGAACGGTTTACTCGCTTAGTCCATACGATTTGGCCTCGTGCTCAAGTGAAGCTCTATGGGAGCCATGTCGCTGGACTGTGCCTGCCTTCCAGTGATCTGGACTTTGTTGTGTGCTTGCCTGCTGTGCACAAGAATGCCCCAGCTCTTGCCCCTGGTGTTTTGGAGGGTAGAAATGCAATCAACGAGAGTTCTCAAAAACTACTTGCGCGTGAACTGAAGGGAGAATGGTGGGTTGACCCACGTTCGATCAAGCTAATCGAGCGGACAGTGGTTCCGGTAAGTTCCTTGGGTTGGGAATTGCGTCGGGTGGATGGGCTTGGCGAAGAAAGTCTTCTCAATTTGATTGCTTGCAGGTCATCAAGGTTTCGACAAAAGACACTAGGGCACGTACAATCCAGCTGGACATCAGCTTTGACAGCCCGGAGCATCATGGATTGGAAGCACTAGCGATGGTCAGCCAAATACTCGATGAGCTACCCCTGATACGACCTTTGATGCTGGTGTTAAAGCAATTCCTCCTTGATCGAGGTCTTCTAACCTCCTACACCGGTGGCCTTTCTTCGTACTGTTTATTCTTGATGGTTGCCAGATACTTACAAGAGCAACCCTCTTCTGTGGGCGACTGCGGGTCGCTTCTCATGGGGTTTCTAGATTTCTATGGGAACTATTTTGATCCACGAGCTACAGGTATTAGCGTTAGGAGGAGGCAGTATTTTGTTCGACCAAACTATGCAGTTGCTAGCTACCAAGCTGTCGGTCAAGGAATTCCTGTCTGGACCCCGCCTTCCCCTCATCCACCACACGTGAGCCCAGGTTCTCCACCCAAAGGATCGCGGGACTTTT
Organism: Cylindrotheca fusiformis; assembly: GCA_019693525.1. NCBI lineage: Eukaryota > Bacillariophyta > Bacillariophyceae > Bacillariales > Bacillariaceae > Cylindrotheca > Cylindrotheca fusiformis. Next base: position 15,169 of record JAAMXS010003162.1, on the reverse strand, counting down.
TGAGACGGAACAGTTTCAGTGACGCAGGAAGCGTCGACAGCATGAGGCGCATCGGAAGAACTCATCGCCTGGCCCCCGCCCCTAGATATGCTAGTCATACCGTATCCCCAGCAGAGGAAATGAATAGCTCATTTGGACATGGCCGTCCATTTACATTTGATCCGTTGTTTGTCGAGGATCCGCTTGCAGCTGGAAACAACGTTGGAAGGAATGCTTTCCGGATTTTTCAGGTTCAGCGTGCCTTTTCTGATGCTCATCGGGCTCTTGTCGCGAGTCTGGAGTGGGATATAAATTCTTCAGGTGATCTCAATGATGACGTTGATTACCCTCTATTGAAGTGCCTCCTTCAAAGTGAAGACGTCCTCTACGAGCTATGATATTGACTTCCTTTTCCTCACAGCAAATATAATAATATTCTCGGTTCGGTTCTAGAGTATGATTCGGTTTGTTTTTAGGCCGTTTCTGGTTTTGGCATCGATATCTTCAATCCTATTCTGCCCGCGCAAGCAGTATCATGAATGATTCCCAATGCTCGAGTTCTGATGCCGCATACTCTTTCTCTTCGCCCGACAACGAACGGAGAGACGATATTCGACTGACCCCCAAAGCCGCCAAGAAATCTTTTCTCTTAAGAATTGTAGCTGTGGCTAGTTTCCGTTGTAAGAGCTGCTCCAGAAGCTCGATTGCCATTTCTCGAAGGTCTGCTGGGTTGGATTCATCAAGGTAGTTGTCGATAATATAAATAATTGCACTTGCAAAGAGCTCTGATCTGGTAGGGCCAGCAGTATCAGATGTGATCAAAGCTCGGAAGAAGAACAAAGTTCGAGATTTCAGTTGCTTGGACGATTGAACATTCAAACCTTCCGCGAGTAAGGCTGGTGATTGGGGTAGATTACAGAAAACCGATTCTGCAACTTCGTGATTCCTCACGATAGCGCTGACTGCTTGCATGAGTTTTGCCTTCATTGCCATTGTTGTATCATCCAAAAAGAACAAGTCTAAATTTCAAGGTGTAAGAATTTCGATGAAGTCGAACTCATCCTAGTAGTAAGCATAATTCCTGTATCGCATGTACCTACCACTCAGACTTTTGATCCCTCCAGTTTCCAGTAGTTGCTTCTGCACTGGGGGATTATTCTGGCAAATAGTAGATAGAATGCCAGTGCACATCATTCGGATTTGTTCTGGGACACCTTTTCTTTCCCCAATACATCCTATTAAGAATGGGAGACCCTGGAGTGAGCAGAAAGCGCGTGCAAAATCAATTTGCTCAACAATATCCCTCAGTTCCTGAAGCAACTCTTCCAAGTCGTCGTCAGAAATAGGAGGTTCACCAGCTTCTTCCCCATGGAGAGATTTTGATCTGTAGAACTCCATAGCTTTGGTGGATTCTTCAAGAATAAACTTCATTCGTTTGTTTTCGTCAATGATACCTTCCGACATCACTTTCTCCAGAAACTCCCGATCTTCTTTCGACATGGGGGATAAGTCGCTTTCGTGAGTCCCGTCGGAATAGCTCAGACTCCATTTGAGGAGTCCAAGCCAAGCCCATTGGTCTGATCCACTTCCGGTCGACATCTCGAATACAAGTTGATTGCAATATAACTACGAACGATGGATAATGTTCACGTTTGAATAAGTTGCTTTTAGCAAAAACTGTGATCGGTTTCGGCTTCCATCGAACTCATCAGCTGTATGAAGGAGAGATGGAATACTCGGGACTGACGTAGAGCTGACTGACTGCTTGAGTCTAGTCTAGCTAGTCTATTCTAATCGAACCACTCATTAAATCGTCCTTACGCAGAAACATTTCCCACTTGCTCATTCCGACAGAACAGAACCACCACACCACTGTTCTGACTGTCATAGAAATCGATTGTCAAATAGAGAAACATTTTCTTACTCCCAAATCGTTGTGAGTGTCCTGCCCGCAATCCATCAGAAATTTCAAGTGAAATTCCTTGATGAAACTATTTCTATTTTCATTTAGCTGTATGTTGCTTACCAATTCCTTTGCAAGAGCACTTCACAACACGTGGCTTACCAGAACTGGAACTCGCCAAACTGGTAGGATCGCAAAGGTATCTTTCCAGTCAAGTTGCTTGCATTCCACAATGGCAGAAGCAGTACACACCAATTCATCGTCGCAGGAGTCAAAATTTCCCACAGAAATGACTGATGATGAGAAATATCTCTTCGATCTCAATGGATTCATTATAGTCAAGGGTGTGCTTACGCCAGATGAAGTTGAGGCGGCAAACAAGGCAATTGACAACCATGCACATGAAATGGTAGAAAGGTCAGATGACGCTCTCAGGAATGCGGTAAAAGACACGGGATTTGATGGAGAAGGTCCTGGACGGATGGACCTTGGACGAGTGTTGGAATGGGGGGAAGAATCAAGAGTTTTCAAATCCATACTTGCACACCCGCGCCTAGTCCCTGTTTTCCATGGAATTCTCGGTATGTTCGTGTGTTTTTCATTTGGCAGTTTGAACCTTCCCTTGGATCTGTCTTACTCTTCCCGCCGTTGCAGGGAAAGGCTATCGAATGGATCATCTGCCATTGGTGTTGGCTCAAAACAAAGGATCTGAAGGATTCAAACTTCATGGTGGCACTATTGACTGTTCTAGGTGAGTCATTATATCTTATTGGGAATCATAGCAGAACGACACAAGGACCCTTAAAACACCTTCTGTGATGTCGTAGTGGAAAGTACAACCCTTTTCTGGCTTACACTTGCCAACATGAAACTATCTCGACTGCCCTTTTGGGCGTCAATGTAATCTTATCAGACCACAACGCTGGTGACGGTGGATTTTGTGTTGTTCCTGGTTCCCACAAGTCAAACTTCAAAATGCCCAAGGGGATGGTGAACGGAGAGAAGTACGAAGAATATGTAATTCAGCCACACACAAAAGCGGGAGATGTGATTCTATTTTCAGAAGGTACTGTACACGGCGCAAAGCCATGGAAGGCCGATAGACAGCGTAGGACTTGCTTATATCGGTTTTCACCGGCTACAAACGCGTACGGGCGGTCTTACTTTGGGCATGCAGGAGGAGGCTGGCCCCCTAGAATGTACGAGTATCTGACTCCAGCCCAACGTGCCGTTCTGGAACCGCCATTTGCAAATCGCTTAGATCGACCGAATATCAAGTCCGATGGAACTGTTGAAGTCACCACAAGAAATGAACGCAAGAAGCAGCATGATCAAGACATCTTTGGCACGAAGTATTTTTAGAATCCCTTCAGAGAAAATCTCGAGTATGACTCACTTTTCACATTAGATATGTCATAGGATGTCGTGTGTGCTCTTCACCTGTTTACCTACAGAGTTGCCGCTCGCTGTCTGTCGTCCTGTTCGTTCCTGCTAGTCCGTTTGATGTGGTGTGAGATGGGGCTCGGGACTGAATTAGTCCCGAGTCCCATCTGCCTGCAGTGCAAAGGCTAAAGCCTTTGCACCCACAGGGTGAGGCGGGCTGGGATGCAAAAAGCTGGAAACAGTGCTAGTAGCGAAGGCTATCAATCACTGTTTTCGTCCATGAAAGGAGTGAGCTCCGGCTGCTGCCTGCCTCATGATCAGCCGTTGCTCACTCCTCCATGCCTGTGTGTCGCAAGATTCCACGTCTTTCTTAAGACTTCTGCGACACGGCTCGCTCGCGCGAGCTTTCGCGTGAATCGACTGCGTCGATTCCCGCGTGTCGGTCGACCTCTCCGACCTAGACTAGCTAGAGGCTAAACTTCAGTTTCCCGTTGCTGCTGTCTACGTTAGAGTACTGCACAGCATTATTGTACTGTAGTCTGTTAGACGTGCACGCTGAAACCGCACGATTTCTGTGCATTTCAATATCCGCCATCGAAAAAGAAGCCACTCGAGATTCACAAAACAAAACTTCTTTCTTCCACAATCGACAGGTGCAGTATATGCCAGCAAAAATGGCTGCAAAAGATAGCAGCAAACGCAAAGGAAATTTAAACGGCGGCGAGTCGAATAAGAAACAGAAGCAAGAAGATTCTGAAACAAAGTCAAGCAGTGCACAGAAGAGAGAATTGAAGAAGGAACGACAATCCCATCGTCGTCATGCAGAAACTGTGGCCGAAGCCAAGGTGCTTTGGAACAAGCTCAGAATGAAATCTAATACTACCGAGGAAAAGAATGAGCTTATGGAGCGGGTGATGAAAATGATTCGAGGAAAAATAAATGAAATTGCTCTTCAACACGACGCCAGCCGCGTCGTGCAGGCTGCTGTCCAATTTGGCTCTGCAGAACAAAGGAAAGAAATTCTCTCGGAGATTTGCGAGAAGCCGGAAGCGCTCGTGGAACTATCCAAGATTCAGTATGCTCATTTTTTATCTCTGAAGATCATTAAATGTTGCAACAGAGACAAAGACTGCGTGAAGCTCATCGTGAAGGTATGTTGTGAGATGCCAAGCGCAGGGTGTGCCAATTTTGTCCTCCTGACGTTTTCGAAATGCCATCTCTCTATAGTCGTTCAAAGGCAGCATGCCAAAACTTGCTGTCCATGCTGTGGGCGCTCGTGTAGTGGAGTCAATATTCTTGAATATTCCAGCAAAGGAAACCGCATCCTTGAAGCAAGAATTCTATGGTCCTCACTTCAGTCTTTTTGCTCGAGATTTGCCTGGCATTCCCACTTTGGAGTCGAACTTGAAGAATGCGACCACCGAGAACCAAAAAGTAGCAGCTATCAGCTTCGTCAAAGACATTGTTACAAAGGGGACCACAAAGTCATTTTTTGGTTTTACGTTTTTCCAGGAACTCCTCGCTGAATACATCGATGTAATTGATCCGAGCGAAATTAGAGATCTTGCCTCAAGCGTGGCGGACCACTCTATCCATCTCCTCTCAACACGCGCTGGAGTTCGAGCTGTTTCATCTTTCGCGTCCTATGGTACGCCAAGAGACAGAAAACGCATTTGCAAGAGCATCAAAGGCTACACGAGCTCCTCACTTCTCCATAGGGATGCGTATCTCGCAATAATTCGCTTGGTTCAGGTCACGGATGACACTGTATCTGTGCACAAAAGTGTTCTCAACGAAATATTGAAGAGTGATGATGATGTTTCGGGATCTGAAAAACCATTGCTTTTCGATCTAGCCACGAGCGACACTGCTTCGAAATTCTTCCTATTCCTTCTCTCGGGCGATGCGGAGAGCAGGATGAAATACTTTGATCCATACGAGCGCTCAATTTTAGAACCGATACCAGAAATCAAGGGTGTATGTACCTCCAAGAAAGATCCCGAGGCAAGAAGACAAGAGGTATTGAAACACATCTACCAGGATTTAATAGATTTGTGTATCAATCACACAGAGGCTCTTCTCTTATCGCTTCCAGGTTCAAGAGTTCTGAAAGAAGTATACATGAACTATTCGTCTGAAAAACTTGTAAGAGCAATACTGGAAGTCTGTGAATCAGGTCTCAGTCAAAGCAAGGAAAATGAACGATTGTCTCTTTTTGAGGATCCCATTGGCCATAGGGCGATTAAAAATTTGATTTTGTGCGATGCTCAGAGAGGAACCTCGCTATTCTCAGAAGCTTTCTTGACAGGAATGGAAGAGAGGCTGACAAGCGTAGCTGAATCAAATCGCGGTGCTTTTGTGCTAGCGTCTCTTTTCAAAGTGAAATCTGTCCAACCAAAAGTACAGAAGATCCTTCGATCGGAGAAGAAAGAGATTCTGGAAATGTCGAAACGTAATAAAACCACTGCAGGCTACGACGCACTGCTGAAGGAGATAGCTTAGCTGAAAAGAATACCAATTGGGAGAAGAATTGTCACGATCAATCAATTAACCAATGTTGGATTGTAGACACTATTTCTAGCCATACACAATCTTTCCTAGAGAGATAGAGCTATTTTTCATTGGGGTGTGGGTCTTCCCATCTAAAGTGTATGTTGTCATAGTCGATACCCATGCCATCCTCTCTCAAATGTGGGGTCGCCATCTTGTGCAGCCGTCCATTCCCCTCGTCCACCAGCAAACACAAGTGTCCTTGGGTGGTTTTTTTCACCACGTCAATTCCAAACAACTCATAAAACTGCTCTGGGGTGCGCACTCCTCCGAGGCCGTATCGATCTTCCTCTACGTGATTCCAATATGAAGGGTCTACTTCTGGATTCATATGGACGATTCCTAACAGGCGTGCCATTGCCTTCTTCCCAGTTCCAGCATATCGATCGCCATTTTCCCAGAAATGTTTCACTTTGCTTCTTATCTTTGCATTCTTTCCTACCGCATAATGGTGGAAACAGACTGACCGTTCAGGAGCGTAAAAGTCGTAGCCGCAGCTCCAGCCACGTAGTCCGATACTCATTTCTTCTCCTTGAAATATCATAGGCTGGTACAAGTCTGATGAATCGAGCAATCAATCGATACACAATGCAAATGAGAAACAGCTTTAGTGTGAAACAAACGTCGTTTGATACGGGTTTGATACATACCGTATGGCACGTTGACAATAAAATGCCCCCTCGAAAATGAGTATCCAGCTGCCCACCACGGAGCAAGTTGCGGCGATCCATGAATACTTGGAAATCGTTCTGGTTGAGAGCCATGTCGCAGGTGCAATCCCTGTGGACCTCCCTCATAGTAAGTGTTGCACATGATCGGTCTTGTTTTTCGCAAACTGGCGCCTGTCTTCTCGTCTATCGATCCTTGAACGTCTGTCAAATAAGTTGTCAAGACCGCCATCTCGTTGTGTGTAGCTTCTATTTGAGAGATGATATCACTATCCCAATTTTGTGTGAAGCTGACATGCGCGTCCGATTGAGTAGCATAGTATTCGCCGCGATACATTCGATCTCCAATGTGACGAGCAAACACTGGTCCGATGGATAAATGAGCTGCCATTTCATATACATCAACCTGTGATCTATATTTGCAAAGAGCCTGATTTGGGTTTTGCTCACATGGTTCGATTGGTTCATCGCATATGACATCTTCACCGTTTACAATTTGGTCCACCACCCCTGTAGACAAAAAATACGCCAGAATCAGTTTCACAAACTACTTTTTGTAGTAATCAGGGAACAAATAGTTGCGAGACCTACCAATTCGAATCCGTTCTGGGTGCTGAATCGGAACAAAAAATCAAAGAGCATTGTTAAGTTGCATAGAAAACAGAAGACCGTCGAGCATGCAACACGTTACCTCTGCCCGCATAAAAGCCGACTCAACGGTTTTCCGGCACTCAAAATCTCGATAAGATGCAATAGCGATAAAGATTGTACGCTTCTCAGGAGGACACTTGTCTCCTCGAACATGGCTCCCAGTCACTGGATCCGGTTCGGAACACGTTCCCACCTGCATTGCTTGCTCCCTTGTGTATTGCCGCTTATTGTGAAGAGGGGCAGACCAAAACTTTGGAACTGTCATTTCGGTAACCAAATCTCCAGGATGCACAATTGTTTCTTGGTTGTCTACTTCTTCTTTGAATGCAACGGGCCATGTGGCAAAGGGTGGAGACAGTGCTGATGACGAGTCTTCATTGTGCTCTGCAGTCTGACGCTGGATGTTAGCTTGAGATCCCCTTGAGCCGAGATTCGCCATGTTCAAATTAACACCCAAATGACGTGTCGTTGACAGCGCTGGCAAGTTCATCACAGACTCGATACACGCAAACAAGTAGAGGCCAACAACCAAGCCACTGACAATGAGCCCCAGTTCAATCGTGTTTTTGGCAGCGGCGCCTTTAGCAGTACAAACAACTTGTTGCGGGTAATTAGGCAGCCCATCCTGCCTGGCTCTACGGACTCTTTTCCGCTCAATATCAACCCCCATTGCCGTGCTTTCTTGGCTTCTCGTTGACCGAAAGACTGGATGAATTGAGTCAAGGGACATTTGTCATTTCAAAAAAAAAAAACTGTCCTATCCGGCAGGTGTTCGCCAACTCGAGCGTGCCTCGTCCAGAGTCGAATGAATCAACCTTGTTCTAGCACGCCTTGCCGTTGTACGGTCTGCATTTGGCGGGAACCAACGAGAGGTTCCTGCAAAGCAAAATCAAACCCTATGCGCGGGCCAAATACGCAGGCAAAGAAGAGCAATGAATTTTGAGAATCAACATATTGCATCCAATGCCGTTCCATAGCATATCACTAGTCAAACTAACGTCACTATGAACCAAATGGGAATGCGGCCCGGTATTATCATCCTCCGAGAAGGAACTGACACTTCTCAGGTGAATAGGCAAACTTACCTGTAGATTGGATTTTTCCAATCCATGACAATCCTGTTTGTGTATGCTAATATTTATCCTTGCTTTCCTTCGCTTCAGGGAACTCCACAACTCGTGAGCAATATCAACGCTTGCCAAGCAGTTGCTGATGCAGTAAGAACAACTCTCGGTCCTCGTGGAATGGACAAACTAGTAGCAAAAGGAAACAGGACCACCATCAGCAATGACGGAGCGACGATCATGAAACTGCTCGAAATTGCCCACCCAGCAGCGAAAACCTTGGTGGACATTTCCATGAGTCAAGACATGTCGGTCGGCGACGGAACAACTTCCGTTGTACTTCTTGCTGCAGAAATTTTGGCAAAGCTAAAGCCGCTTGTCGAAGAAGGATTATCGCCAACAAGAATGATTCAGACCATCAGAAGAACCAGCAAACAAGCAGTCGACAAGGTGACAGAAATGTCTGTTTCACCAGAACAAGAGACAATGCTGCTCAAGTGTGCCAGTACGGCACTGAATAGCAAGCTTATTTCTTCCCATCAAGATTTATTTGCCCCCATGGTAGTGTCTGCGGTAACCAAACTGCATGCATCAGGGAATGTTGACGAGATTGAAGATTGGATTGCGATCAAACGAATCCCTGGAGGAGACGTTCGATCATCCTTTTTGGTTGAGGGCGTCGCGTTCAAGAAAACGTTTTCGTATGCTGGCTTTGAGCAAATGACCAAGTGGTTTGAGAATCCTAAAATTCTACTCTTGAATGTCGAACTTGAATTGAAATCCGAAAAAGAGAATGCTGAAGTCCGCATTTCCAGTCCTTCAGAGTATCAGTCGATCGTGGATGCTGAATGGCAGGTGATTTATGACAAACTAGATGCCTGCGTTGCATCAGGAGCAAATATTGTGCTCTCGAAACTGCCAATCGGAGATTTAGCAACTCAGTATTTTGCCGACCGCGGTTTATTCTGTGCAGGTCGGGTTTCTGACGGAGACTTGAAACGCGTTGCGAAGGCGACGAATGCGAATGTACAAACAACTACCAACGGACTTACCGAGGAAGTGTTGGGTACATGTGGCCTTTTTGAGGAGAAGCAAGTTGGAGACGAGAGATTTAACTTGTTTACCACATGCCCATCTACGCTTACCTGCACAATTGTCCTCCGAGGAGGAACAGAGCAGTTCATTGCAGAAAGCGAACGGAGCGTGCATGATGCTTTAATGGTGGTGAAGAGAACCATCCAATCGGGATCCGTGGTTGCTGGAGGAGGTGCTGTCGAGATGTGTGTGTCAAACTTCTTGCGTCGCCAAGCGTTGGAAATCGAAGGAAAAGAGCAACTTATAGTTTCGGCTTTCAGCAAAGCATTGGAAGTAATCCCCCGTCAGTTGTGTGACAATGCTGGTATCGACTCCACCGATACGCTGTCGGCCTTGCGTCGTAAACATGCTCAGGATGGTGACGATGCCAAATGGTTTGGGGTGAACATTGAACAGGGAGGTATCATCGATACATTCGATTTGGGAGTTTGGGAACCAAGTGACAATAAGGTGAACTCTCTTGAGGCAGCGACAGAGGCAGCGTGTGTTATTTTATCCATAGATGAAACGGTCATCAGCCCACCATCACAAGACCCTGGAGCCCAAGCTTCTGGTATGATAAACGGCGGCGGCGGCGGTGGACCAATGGGAGGCATGATGGGCAATGCAATGGACGTAGCTAACAGTGGTGGCGCTCGCTCAGGTCAGCTAGCTCCAGGTGTTTCATACATGAAAGGAAGAGGAGGTGGCTAGTTGTTAGGCTCTGATATTGGTACACTAAAGCGAGCTGCAAAATCGAGTGGGAGAGTTTAGTTTGCATACTGTTCGCTACGTCACACATCTGGAACCTGCTCGAGGCCATGGGATTCTTTCGAATCCATAGCATGATTTGCCAACCAGTCCGCTCTACTGTTTTCAGCTCTTGGAATATGTCTGATCTCAAAATAATCAAAATCTTTTGCAACGCCCACCGCTGCTTTGTAGAAAGTCTTTAGTCCTGCGTTTTTCACTCTGTACTCCCCATTGAGTTGTCTGACAATCAGTTGAGAGTCTCCCTCCGCCACCAAGCGTTTGATGCCCAAAGAGAGTGCACACTTCAACCCGCTAAGTAAACCAAGATATTCCGCCACATTGTTTGTAGCAGACTCAGAAAGAAATTTCCGTCCGCACCTGTGAACAATCGCCACCAGTGTGAGCATGAGGGCCCATAGCTCTCAGTCAACCACATTTCTATCACATGCATCAAGTTCTTCTCACCATATCTCTTGACCTTGATCATCATACAACACCATTCCAGCTCCAGCAATGCCAGGATTCCCTCTCGAACCACCGTCAAAGCGAAGCAAGTAGAGCCTTTCAGGATCAATGTCAGTATGTTGAGCTGGATCGTCGACTTCTTTCTTAGCGCCTTCATGTGGTTTGCTGCCAATATCTTTGATGAAATCGGCAAAATTCCATGAGACGGGAATATTTAAAGACTTTCGAGTTGCCAACGCTGTTTTTGCCATCTCGGCTGCCTTTGTATTCTGATCAGCAGAAATCTCTTGTATTGAATACTCGTTAAAGTTCTTTTCCATCGCTTTCTCGATTTTCAGCAAACGCTTGAGCTTCTCTTTGTTGACATTGTATATTCCATTGATTTGACACACAACAGCGTCGTTGCTTGACTGAATCATTAGCTTTTGGATGCCACAAGTCTTTGCAAAGTCAAGGCCAAGAATGATCGCTAAGTACTCAGCCTCAAATCCCGCTCTGTCTCCAGAAGAGTAGATTCTACTGGCCCAAAGCTCCTCATTGTTGTCTGGGTTGTAGAGAACTAGCCCAATACCGGCCCCTAAAGAGTTCTGAGTTGTATGACCTTTGATCCGAAGCACATAAAGTTGCGCGGGTTCGACACTAGGTGGTTCTAGGAGTTCGTTTTCTTCTGTTTCGTCATCGTCTATGACTTTTATCAACCTAGCAATCAACATGCTCCTATCGCCTCTTGTTGGAAGCCCACGAAAGGAACACTCCTTTTGGAGATCACTTTTCTTCGATGTCCACACCTTTGTCCTTGAGAGGGTGCATAAACATGTCCGAGCCGTGGCTGGTGGGGCATTTTCTCTGCTCACCAAAGTCAGAGAGGATGAGCGATGCAGGATTGAAATATGTCGTGCAGCTTTTGTAGGATTCGATTGAAGCGATATCTTTGGGACCGAAAGCACCTTTTGCCATTCCACACCCCGTCGAGAAATACACGTCAACAAGTACATTGACATCGCAGAAACCTTCATGTACAACCGTGCCACCGCAGTGCATGCAAAACAGCCTAGGACCCCAGTCAAATACGTTCTTGAAAGGCTATTTCTATCTATTCTCAGCTGACAAGTCACGTCCTTTTTTTCCTCTGGCTTCCTGGATGCCTTGGTGTTTGCAGAACGGGATCACGGTTTTGAAACGATCATAAACTCGACTCATACGACTCACTGCTTTTCCATCCATCAAGCCATCGCAATCAATCACCACTTGTCGTACGTTTTCTATGCGGCATGAGTCAAGCAAAGTAGTAATCAGATCGTCCTCCCTCCACCAGATCAAACAACAGAAAAGAAAAAACATGAAGTTTATCGTCGCTGCCTTCCTTCTTCTATCGCAAGTTCAAGCGTTCTCCATTCCCTCCAGGACCACAAGGATCGCTGTTGGCAACGACGTGCAGGGACAATGTCCTGGTCGACTGCCCGCCTTGTTCATGGGCCGTGCAGCTGCAGTTCGTGCCGCCACAAAGTCAAAAACGGACGCAAAGAAGGCAAAGACAAATGCCGTTTTTGGAAAGAAGATTATTATGGCTGTGAAGCAGGGTGGTAGCCCTGATCCTACGGCAAACAGAATGCTGGGCGATATCATTAAGCAGGCAAAGGCCAACAACGTACCGGTTGATGTAAGCTGGAATGGAGTGTTAGGAGACTGCGATCATTTTGGAATCTACAGCAAAATCTCACATCCTTTTCCCCCGTTTTGTTGACGAAGAATATTAACCGTGCTATTAAACGTGCTTCCGAAGGGAACGCTGGTGACTTTTCTGAATCAACGTTTGAAGCCTACGGTTTTGGAGGTGCATCATTTGGTAAGAAGTTGTTTGCAGTTCCTAAGAACTAGATTCGCAACGATCTCATTTCTTTTTGATAAACGGAACAGTTATTAACGTATTGTCTGACAACCCGAACCGAGCGAACGCTGATGTCAAATCAACGGTGAATAAGCGCAATGCAAAGATTGCAGAGCAGGGCTCAGTTTTGTTCATGTATGACCGAAAGGGAAAAGTTGAAGTACCTGCAGTGATCGATGAAGAGCAGTTGTTGGATGCCGCAATTGAGGCTGGTATTGATGATTTCGCTCTCGAAGAAGGAGATGAAGAGGGTACCTCTGTCGTGTACGTAGAACCTACTGATTCTGCCAACATGTTGGCAGCTATCAATGGGATGGGGTTCGAGGAGGCCAAAATGTCTTTGGCATGGATTTCCAAGGCCCCAGTTGAGTGTAGTGATGAAGATTTTGAGAAGAACATGGAGATTATCGAAGCGCTGGAGGAACTGGACGATGTTGATAGTGTTGAGCACAACATGTCTAATTAATGAAGTACATATCTACGCCGAAGACTTCTATGTAGCATTGGTGCTGAAAGAGTTAAATGCAGAACTGATTATGCATATTGCCGTTCAGCTTCAGTCTTGGTTATGATTACTTCACCTGAGCTCTCAGCTGGAGAAACCAATGGTCCTTTGTGGGCTGGCTTTCCCTTGAAGCCAAACTTTTTGAACATTGCCTGATCTTCGTCGAATTCAGGGTTGTCGGTGGTTAGCAGTTTGTCGCCATTGAAAATGGAGTTGGCTCCAGCTTGGAACATAAGGTATTGTTCTGCATGACTGAACGACATTCTGCCGGCAGAGAGGCGGACCATTGTTCGCGGCATTACAATACGGGCTGTGGCAATCATACGAGCCATATCAAAAGCATCGACTCCATCAATTCCATCATCGTCTCCAAGGGGCGTTCCATCGACAGCCACCAGCGCGTTGATAGGAACGCTCTCAGGGTGATCCGGAAGTGTTGCCAATACATGAAGCAGGCCAACACGATCGACTTCCTTTTCTCCAAGACCCAAGATACCACCACAGCAAACACTAATCCCAGCATCCCGCACATTTGCAATAGTCTGCAAGCGGTCCTCATAGGAGCGAGTAGTAATAACGTTGGGGTAGTGCTCGGGGGATGTGTCCAAGTTATGGTTGTATGCAGAAAGCCCAGCTTCCTTCAGCTGCTTGGCCTGTTCTGCGTTCAACATTCCAAGCGTACAGCAGACCTCAAGGCCCATTGAATTGACACCCCGCACCATTTCCAAGATGTGGTTGAACGCGTTCTTCTTATTTCCGAGCTCTCTCCAAGCGGCGCCCATGCAAAAGCGCGTGGATCCAGCTTCCTTGGCTCTGCTTGCAGCCTCCAATACTTCCTGAACTTTCATTGTAGGTGTTGGTTTGACGAATGTCTTGTGGCGAGTCGACTGCGAGCAGTATGAACAGTCCTCAGTGCATCCGCCAGTCTTGATGCTAAGGAGAGTGCACTGTTGCACTTCGGAAGCATCCCAATACATGCGATGGACAGTACTGGCACGATACATAAGGTCATGGAAAGGAAGACTGTAAATATCAGCGATTTCCTTCTTCGACCAGTCATGACGAACGGACGCTGTGACCCCTCCCATTTGACGAGATTCCTCTTCGATGTACATGGAGTTTCGTTCATAGCCATCATTTGGGAGTCGTCCTTTTTCTGGTCCAGATGATGAATAGCGGTCAACAATCACATGTCCATCCGTTGAGATCTGGGGGGCAGTGGAAAAGCGTTTAGTTGTAGCAACTCGGCTGGAACAGTTCTTCACGGCAAAGCGACGCGAGAGGGAGGAGACCAGGAAGCGGCTTGAAAGCGCCATTATATTCTTGAACGTAGACGACAAAGCAAACTGATGATCTTATCGGTTTCTAACGTTCCGCTGTTCAAAGCGAACGCTGGAAAGGGATTGGAAGGTGGGACCTCGAACTCATGTTGAAACAGATTCTGGATCTATATCATGTCAACCGAAAACTAGGATTCCTTGAAGCTTACTGCGACATACGGTGGCTACGAGGTTGTAAAACGAACAGTAGAAAGTCTACGTAAACCCACGAAAGCATCGAAGGACGTACGCTATCACCTGTGGCCTGGGAAAAGACTGTACGACAAGCCCGTGCTTCTGCGTTTTAGGATCATGATAGTCACCCGGATTTCGCAACGGACGCAACGGACATAGCATCAGAATAGCATACAACGCGTGATAATCTCATAATATTAGTTTACAGACCTTCCAACACCAAACACCCGTGACTAGACTAGATTCACTAAGAAGGCGTCAGATTCTGGGCGGCTTACAGCAGCTTAAAACGGTTTATCAGACCCAGAGGCGTTGCTAATGATGCAAATGACAAGCATGTCCTGCAAGAGGCAGGAAAGAGACAACCTGGGAAGGTTAGAAAATATCTGGGATTTCGCGAGTCCCGCGCAGCCTGGGCGGGCAGAGACAACAGTCCCGGGGGTTTCGATCATACCGGCGGTGGAGCAACGCTGGCGAACCCGTGATGCTCAACGTAGTACCTACCATAGTCCGTTGATGTCGCGCAACCGGCAGACGTGCCATATGTTCGTTGCTACCCGAACATCAGTATACATGCTATGTGCTTCTCGTCTACAGTACAGAAGTTTGGGATAGTGCTAAGTGCCAACCCACATGTGTGTCGTTTAGCGAGGCTACCGTTTTATACGCAGAGAGTTGGCCTGGCAAATGACTTAAGTATATGAGCGATTGTTGTGTCGTATGTTGGGAAACGACTAGAAGATAGATAAAGTTGAGTGAGAAATTATAAACT